>NQII01003185.1:203040-217438 GCA_002778355.1 Clitarchus hookeri | reverse complement strand
GGGAGGAAACGGGGGGGGGGGGAGAACGACGTATGCATGGAAAAATTACCATTCGTACTTTCTTATTATGCTTATACACACATCGGTGTAGTAAACATGCAAACAAAATCTTACTGTTACGCAATCGCTGCTTTGTCCCACGCGAGCGAATGGAAGTGAAGGTCAGAGCAGTTATATGAGAACGGCGGCGAGTCACAAGGGATGTTTGGAATGACAGGCTAGCGATAATCCAAGATGCGCATATCTTGTTACGAAAAGTGTACCGCCACGATAATCGCTTTGCGGCACCCACTCATGGCCGCCAGCAGATTGAATTGCTGCGTTTATCTGAAGAATTTTGTAGTGGTTTACTGCTCTAGTTTCTCTCAGCGTGACTCGGGGTGCGTCGAACTTTCCAGGTCAAGGCCAGCGGCTATAAAAAGCGCGTCGGGCCTCCGAGCCGGCTGGAGTTTTGGCGATAGACGACGAACGAGAGAAGTGACCAGCAGGAGAAAAATCTACAACTGCGAGCATCGGGGCAGTAAGGAATGCGATTGGCAGGCTGGATTTTGGACTGGATGCGTGCGTGAAAGATATTACAAATGATGGCAACAGACAGACTGAACGTGTGTTAATGATGAGTACATATAAGTTAATTGACTATAACCAAACAGACACATAAAGAAGAACGTTAATTAGAGTTGAAATATACATTAAATATTGCGCTCACTGTAAAATTAAAAGAGTAATAGTGGAGACAGATTAATGCTGTAAATAATTGCTGTGTTAATAAATTAAAAATAAAATTATGTTCTTAACTGTTTAAAACCTCCTCTCACGAGCTCGGATACGCCCCTCAGGCGTCTTGTAACATAATAAGAAAAGTTTAAACTTGGCGTGGTGAGCGAAATGACCAAGCAGTTGAGGGCGTAGAGGTGTGTGTCAAATGCACGGATAAGTCTTACGATGTTATTTCTGCACGCTCTAACTTGTGTAAATGTGTTGTATTTAAAGAAAGACCTAACTATGCCAACGTTATCATCTTTGTTCACAAAAGTCCGTCCGAGATTTTAATAAGTATAATTATTTCTGCTACAACCTTATTCAAAATATGGTAAACTGATTAATAAAAAAAACGCGTAGAAAAAATGCTGTACTTGTTTCCCAAAAAATATCCTAGTAATTTAATGGCCAAAACGTGGTATTTACACTTCTAAAGCCGTATATTTATACTTTATTGTGATTTTTCAAATTCGGAGAGTGACGCGTTTCAAATATGTATTACGAACCAGGCATATATGTCATCATAAAATTCGCGAAAGGTTGCGGTAGGAGATACCTGGCTACCAGCTTTATACGAGGCATTTCCAGCATTCGCCAGATAGTAATACTGTTTAAACTCTTCTCCAGTTACAAGCCTATTATTATTTTGTATTAATATTTTAATACTTAATTTTAACTATTCATATTAAAATGTTATTAATGTAGTAGTTCTTTTTATAATTTGTTTTCTCGCTTGTTGATATTTAAAGTGCATCTTTGAAATGTAATTTTTGTTATTTTAGTGAATAAAATTGCCGAAGGNTTATTTTAGTCAATAAAATTGCCGAAGGGGGAAGTCAGTACGCAGAATCTCGTAAAAGACAAAGAACTAAACACGTGCTTCAAATAGTAGACGTGCGTTTCGGCGCTGCTCCATACTCATCTCGCTTCACCCTCGTCGGCTCTCAGGACCTCGTTGTTAAGAGTCGCTAAAACCTATCCAACTCCAATCTTGAGCTTGCTGTGTGATTCTGACTTGCGTAAGCGCACAGGAGCGTGTAATTATTTTCCTTTTTGGAATTGTTTATGGCGCGACCTTCATCGCTCTACTGCATTAGTGTTCATGAAGGACGGGGCGACAATCACTTTACTAATGCCACGTCACTCGCAACTCACTGACGGGACGATTAATTACTACCAATGAAAACAGTGCATATCGCGATATGAAGCAATTATTACTGCTGCCAGAATGCACAGTAAGCACTTCGGCTTATACAGAGACAAAANAATTGCCGAAGGGGGAAGTCAGTACGCAGAATCTCGTAAAAGACAAAGAACTAAACACGTGCTTCAAATAGTAGACATTAGTTGTTTCTATACATTTATTAAAGAAGCGACGGAGAACATCAAACAATAACTTCGAGCATTACTTTTGTCGAAGTGCCGTCCGTCTCAAGCGGCTCGTAGTGGTTAGACTACTCGCCTCCCACCAGTGCGAACCGGGTTCGATTTCCGGCGGGGTCACTCCCGGATTTTCGCACTTTGGAATCGGGCCGGACGATGCCGCTGGTGAGCGCGTGTTCTCGGGCATCTCCCGTTTCCCTCGCCGTGCGTTCCGGCGCTGCTCCATGCTCCTCTCGCTTCACCCTCGTCGGCTCTCAGGACCTCGTCGTTACGAGTCGCTCAAACCTATCCAACTCCAATCCTGAACTTGCTGTGTGATTCTGACTTGCGTAAGCGCACAGAAGGTGCAATTATTTTCCTTTTTGGAATTGTTTATGGCGCGACCTTCATCACTTTACTGCATTATTGTTCACGAAGGACGGGGAGACAATCACCTTGCTAATGGCACGTCACTCGCAACTCACTGACGGGACGATTAATTACTACCAATGAAAACAGGGCATATCGCGATATGAAGCAATTATTACTGCTGCCAGAATGCACAGTAAGCACTTCGGCTTATACAGAGACAAAANAATTGCCGAAGGGGGAAGTCAGTACGCAGAATCTCGTAAAAGACAAAGAACTAAACACGTGCTTCAAATAGTAGACGTGCGTTTCGGCGCTGCTCCATACTCATCTCGCTTCACCCTCGTCGGCTCTCAGGACCTCGTTGTTAAGAGTCGCTAAAACCTATCCAACTCCAATCTTGAGCTTGCTGTGTGATTCTGACTTGCGTAAGCGCACAGGAGCGTGTAATTATTTTCCTTTTTGGAATTGTTTATGGCGCGACCTTCATCGCTCTACTGCATTAGTGTTCATGAAGGACGGGGCGACAATCACTTTACTAATGCCACGTCACTCGCAACTCACTGACGGGACGATTAATTACTACCAATGAAAACAGTGCATATCGCGATATGAAGCAATTATTACTGCTGCCAGAATGCACAGTAAGCACTTCGGCTTATACAGAGACAAAAGGGAAGGAGAGTAAAACAAATGTTTTAAATCAACACACGTTTCATCATGCGAAATATTGTCTTTATTCGATAATATTTTTTTGCGCGTACATACATCGGCTCGATGAGCGTGAAATGAGGTGAGATTGGAGCAGTGCCGGAATGCACGGGCGGGGGAAATGGGAGATACCCGAGAAAACCCGCCGACCAGCGGCACCGTCCGGGAGTGACCCGGCCGGGGATTGAACCAGGTTCGCCTTGGTGGGAGGCGAGCAGTCTAACCGCTCAGCCACCGCGGCCCCCCTTTGTGGCCAAGGTTTATACTTACACACCTTCGTTTTCTGAGGTGCTGGCTGCGTTAGAGTTCCCAACAAGCCAAGTAGGTGTATTTCATTCTTATATGTAATTTAAGTCGGTATATTATATAAGTCGCTCCCCAGTTAGCCTCTTGGCATAAAATGTGTACACTAAAAAGTGCGGATTAAAAAAAGCTATCCAATCACTTCACGATACTTAGCTTGGTACCAACGGTTGCTAGTACAATAAATAACTTGTTCCGTGTACCTGGCACTTTCAGGACGAACGTAATGAATTACAAGTCGAACTCAGCCGTTCCCATTGTAAATGCAAACACACCGCGTAAGGATTGGACTAAATAGTAGAGCAGCTCTGCCCAGAAAAGGCACGGTCGACACAACAACCCGTTCAGTACAACTAAACAACAACAAAATCTCGTACAGCGATAGCATTTATAGAAAGTAAAATTAAACGTAATTGGACAAGTCCCAGACGCAAGGCCGTACACGGAAATTCATGGCGCTTTACATGGCTGAAGGTCAACACATAACTTAACAATCATAACAGAATACCGAGCTCTTTCCGTTGCACAAATTGTACGCGTAAACCTTCAACAATCAAATAAATGGTTCGGCAGTGAGATGGAGAGCCATCATTATCTGCCATCACATTATGCTTTACAAAAGGAAAATTGAACTGCCGCAATGTCAGGCGAAAACTCCAGCAGCTGCAAACAGGTGCTCTAAAATATTTCACTTCTGCCGCGGAACGGTGTGCAGAGCTCCAGCAGAAGACGTTTTCTTAAAAAACCGCCCAACGTGTCTGAGTGAGGTCTGCTCACGAATAGCATTTAAGAAACGTCACGCGTCTGTATACGTTTTCCAGTTCGTCTATTTCTCTCTAAAGCATGTTTGTGTAATAGTGAAAATGGCTCAAACGAGTGTTTTCACGGTCATTTTTAAGTATGAACATTCCGGTACAAAACATTAAAAAATTAATAGGGACGCACATCAAACCTTTTATTTTTATTATTACGTCATAAAATGGCAGGGTCTCCGCTGAAAGTCTGATAGAGCCGCGTTATCGACAGCAAGACTGCACGCCAGTTGAGTGCTTTGCGCGTAGAGGTGATGAGAGAGTTGATGCGCATGTCTCGCTTTTAGACCTCAGACGTGCCAATTCCTTCAACCAGGCGGCCACCATAAGACTGCCGCGTAGTGAGGTGTGAGAGAGAGAGAGACAAAAATCGATAAAGCGCTTTGGGCGACACCGGCCGACGCACGTAAAGCAATATCGCCTCTATGCGCTAAGTTGTGAAATCTCTCACAGTGTAATTTTATTAGACGCGACACCGTAGCAAAGTCCGATCCACTCTTCTACCGTAGTTTCGCATGAATCCAGTTCGTATATTTTGAGAAGCAGCAGTCTGGAAAAGCCATTTTCAGCCATGTTGGACGGCATTAAAATAATTTTTCTTATATGCGTGATGTCATTTAATATGTTTCATAGTGGGTTTAACGAAGCTTGGTTACAAAGAAGATTAGTTAAACGTGAGTGACTTCATTTTGCTGGCATGCTGTTGAAATTAACCGGATAACTGGCTGTTTTGCCTCTGTATTCTTAAGTACTCTGTACTTCGGCATAGATTTCTAAGTGTTAAAGACTCCCTATAGAAGTGATTCGTGGTATATATAAACCCTGACAATTTGGGATATAAATGGCCAATTTGAGATAATATGATGATCACAATTGCTCTTAGAATCGCTGTTTGAATATTCCGCACTAGTTATATTTAATACAGCAGGCTTCGATTGCATTACGGATGTGATTTAATTAGGGTTATAATCGCAGATTTTCCTATATACAGTATTAGGATGTTCAAACTGAATCACAAACACACGCCTGGCAGCACAGGAAGTCGCGTCTTGTACGAAGAACTCGGTCGGGACCTGTCGCTTGAACCGCGTTACAGTATGTTTAAAACAGCGATTTTTTTTAGAAACCAGTTAACATGCGCTCAAAATGTTTACCTATGAAAAAAAAGAACACTTCAGGCTAGTCGTGTATGGTACTTTCAAGACATCGCGGATATTGGAAACATTATTTTAATGCCCTCCAACATGGCTGAAAACAGCTTTTTCAGACTGTTTTTTCTCAAAATATACTTATCGGATTCATGGCAAACTACGATAGGGGAGTTCACTGGACTTTGCTTTAGTGTCGCGTCGAATAAAATGGCAAGGTAACCGCTTGGAGTCGCATAGTTCCAGCGGTACGGCGGGAACATTGCACGCGAGTTCACACCTTTGCGCATAGAGGCGATATTGCTTTGCATGCGCCGGTCGGCGTCGACCGTAGCGCTTCATCGATTTTTGCCTCTCACACGAACACACTCCTCACTAGGCGGTAGCCTTTGATGCAATATAATTGTCAGTAGCCAATGAAATAACGAATTGCCCTCAGGTAGGTATAAACCACAACAATACATAATAACGCGACTTTTCGCGTGTCTAGTTATACAGGTAGAACCTAAAATTAGGCTACATTTAGACGAATTTGACTTATGGTTGGCAACACCGCTCTACAGGTTTGTCGTGCTTTACGAGAAACTGCTGTTTGCGCAAGGTGAACCAATCAAGCAAGGTTGGGCATCGCCTTAACTTAATTGGAATTAGAATGGGTTTATTAATGTCCCCCGGTGTTATGCCTGAAGGATTATCAGGGGACGGCTTACAAATTAACTTATGACCTAACTTAAACTAACACCCATGCCTTACCTAGGATTCTAACCCAGAACCTCCCGCACCGCTGACTGGCGGCGCACCAACCGACTGCGCCACGGGAGGTCGATTTACGATGAGAAGCATTTTCTTTGCTATAGGAAATATCAATTTTATTTATCGTAGATATTTGCTGCTTAGAAGGAAAATCTTGTACCATAACCTTACTGCAGTAGAATTGTAATATTTTGGTGAAAAACGTCACAAAACGTAAAGTAATAGATCTAATATAGTTATTTAAAGAAACCCATATCGTTGTGAGTTCAGAATTGTTTTTAACATACAAGATTTGGGGACTTTATTTAATTGTAAATTTGTTTATTCTAGCTGCCATTTTAATCGTTAAATCGTTATACAACGCACGAATGGATATATGTTGTTCACGGTTATCTGAGAATTTTTGAAATCAACCTTTGAAAAATACCACTACCCCTACCTGCATATAATATTTAAACTGTCACATTGACTGGCAAGTGCCTAGTAAAGTTGGTAACGACGGGGGAAAAGTAGTTCCGTGTCTTAATGTTGAATTAAATGGGCTGGGTAAATATTTGTAAATACTGAAATTATTAATTTTTCTTTCTGATTTTTAATGCATATAAATGTAAGAACTAGGTAATTTGTAAAATATTTTACTTTTATAATAATTTCACCGTTCCTATTGACGGACGCATGAATAAGATCATGAGGCCCATGGCAATGATAATTTTACATATGGTGGAAGAATACACAATGTGCATATAAGTAGATCTTCAGCAGGGCATTCAAAAGTGCTCAGTTTACTGTGAACTGCCTTTTTAACAAAATGGACACTTAACGTATCGGTCNTTCAGCAGGGCATTCAAAAGTGCTCAGTTTACTGTGAACTGCCTTTTTAACAAAATGGACACTTAACGTATCGGTCGTGCTGGCGGCAGGCGATACCGATCCATAGACTAAAGATGAGGTAGACCGATCTCATTGGCTGCGCACAACCAGTCTCCGTTTCCCAAAATTGAACTGCTTTTCTGCCAACACGACTAGGAAAAACGGCGTGGATTTCATTTGAGGTCGGTACGCTGTTTAGTAAACAAGTGCATTGAGTTGCTTAAGTACTTCCTCTAACCAGTTAGTAATGTTGTTTGATTAAATTCTAATTGATGAAAGTATTTGATTGATATAATAGTGATCGTCATTTAAAAAATTGACATGTAAACCAAACACGTTCATTACAGTTGACCATGTGACTGCGACAGGTGTGTTCCTTCGGGATAGGGCAAATGTCTGGCACATGCGCAGAAGACGAATAAGCGGTCTGCCTCATCTTAGGTGTACGCGCGGATCCATGCGCCGGCCACGTCTCGGAGTCCGCGCGTGCGGTGTCGGCCTTCGCGCGTCGCTGCTTTATTACCCGGAACAGCAGACGTGCCGAAAACCGCGGCAAGAAATTCTGGCGAGCACGTGCTCCTCGCCGCCTCTGGCTGGTTTTTGAAACGTGCCGCGATTCACAGCCGACCGAAAATGCTTCTCCGCTCCGTCGGGTTTTTTTGTTTTAATTTCCTTTCGGACACCCGCGCCCAGAGAGACGCTCGTGAAAAGAGCCCGCGCTCGCAATCCGCGGGACGGTGTTTGATGCCCATTTGTCTGCTCCATAGATTAAAGGTGAGCTAGGTAACGTGTTCGTCTTCTGCGGATGCACCCAACATTGACCTACCGCGAAAGGAACACAACTGTCAAAGTCACATTGTTAAAGGTGATGAACTTGTTTGTTTAGTTTTAATTTCCAAAAGAAAAGCACTTGTATATGATCGCCAATTTGAATTAAATCTAACTGCATTCCAAATTGGTTAGAGCAAGTGTAAAAGCATCTCAAAACACTTGTTTACTAGGCAGTATTCTAACCTCAATTCCAATCCACGCCGTTTTCGCTAGCCGTGTTGGCAGAAAAGCAGTTCCAGTGTTGAGACATAGAGACTGGTTGTCCGCAGCCACCGAGATCGGTCTACCTCATCCTTAGTCCATGGTCTGCCCCAGTCCGCCGCATTATTTCCTATTCACTGATTAAACAGTGATTTATACTGATTCCTTTTGTGAATTCTGCTGGTCTCTCAGTAAAACCGTAGCCTACTACTCCATTGATTCGCCATTAGAGAACAACTCATTAAGTAAAGATCCATCAAAATAATTCTACTGATTGAAACACGGATTCATTGCAACGCCTAAAACATGTCTGCGACGACTCTTTCCATCGCCACCTCTGCTTAATGACCGGAATATCTTTTGTTGACTACCCGTCTTTGTTGGTCATTGTNTTCAGCAGGGCATTCAAAAGTGCTCAGTTTACTGTGAACTGCCTTTTTAACAAAATGGACACTTAACGTATCGGTCATGCTGGCGGCAGGCGATACCGATCCATAGACTAAAGATGAGGTAGACCGATCTCATTGGCTGCGCACAACCAGTCTCCGTTTCCCAAAATTGAACTGCTTTTCTGCCAACACGACTAGGAAAAACGGCGTGGATTTCATTTGAGGTTGGTACGCTGTTTAGTAAACAAGTGCATTGAGTTGCTTAAGTACTTCCTCTAACCAGTTAGTAATGTTGTTTGATTAAATTCTAATTGATGAAAGTATTTGATTGATATAATAGTGATCGTCATTTAAAAAATTGACATGTAAACCAAACACGTTCATTACAGTTGACCATGTGACTGCGACAGGTGTGTTCCTTCGGGATAGGGCAAATGTCTGGCACATGCGCAGAAGACGAATAAGCGGTCTGCCTCATCTTAGGTGTACGCGCGGATCCATGCGCCGGCCACGTCTCGGAGTCCGCGCGTGCGGTGTCGGCCTTCGCGCGTCGCTGCTTTATTACCCGGAACAGCAGACGTGCCGAAAACCGCGGCAAGAAATTCTGGCGAGCACGTGCTCCTCGCCGCCTCTGGCTGGTTTTTGAAACGTGCCGCGATTCACAGCCGACCGAAAATGCTTCTCCGCTCCGTCGGGTTTTTTTGTTTTAATTTCCTTTCGGACACCCGCGCCCAGAGAGACGCTCGTGAAAAGAGCCCGCGCTCGCAATCCGCGGGACGGTGTTTGATGCCCATTTGTCTGCTCCATAGATTAAAGGTGAACTAGGTAACTTGTTCGTCTTCTGCGGATGCACCCAACATTGACTTACCGCAAAAGGAACACAACTGTCAAAGTCACATGGTTAACGGTGATGAACTTGTTTGTTTAGTTTTAATTTACAAAAGAAAAGCACTTGTATACGATCGCCAATTTGAATTAAATCTAACTGCATTCCAAATTGCTTAGAGCAAGTGTAAAAGCATCTCAAAACACTTGTTTACCAGGCAGTATTCTAACCTCAATTCCAATCCACGCCGTTTTCGCTAGCCGCGTTGGCAGAAAAGCAGTTCCAGTGTTGAGACATAGACACTGGTTGTGCGCAGCCAGCGAGATCGGTCTACCTCATCCTTAGTCCATGGTCTGCCCCAGTCCGCATTATTTCCTATTCACTGATTAAACAGTGATTTATACTGATTCCTTTAGTGAATTCTGCTGGCCTCTCAGTAAAACAGTAGCGTACTTCATTGATTCGCCATTAGAGAACAACTAATTAAGTAAAAGAGCCATCAAAATAATTCTACGGATTGAAACACAGATTCATTGCAACGCCTAAAACATGTCTGCGACTCTTTCCATCGCCACCTCTGCTTAATGACCGGAATATCTTTTGTTGACTACCCGTCTTTGTTGGTCATTGTANCGACTCTTTCCATCGCCACCTCTGCTTAATGACCGGAATATCTTTTGTTGACTACCCGTCTTTGTTGGTCATTGTATTTGATATATGCTTTGTCTCATATGTATCTTAGGTAGTGTATTTGTTGTGTATAATTAGTCATACCATGCGGTCTACAAATAGGAAAACTATCTTTTTTATATAGTGTGCTTGGCTGGTATTTATATAATGTATCCTAATTTTTATGTTTTATGTAAAATTATGTTGGATCATTTGTCTTATAGCGAGCTGTCTATCCCAGCCCCCCCTCCTCCTGGTTTATATGCAATAGTTATTTTTTTTAATAATTCCAGAGGAGTTGAAACCACACTTAGCTATCACATTAAATACGAGACAGCGAAAATGTAACTAGTTAGTTAAAATCAGTGAAAGTGGCTCCAATGGAAATCAGCGAGGAACTACTGATTATTATAGTGGCTGAAATGACACTGATTTGGAGTTCACACAGGACCTGACTTGAGGCCAGCTTCCTTGCGCTATGAAATGGCGGATGTTTGCGAATAGCGATAAACTCGTAAACTGAGACCACTGTAATTAAATTATGAAATTTATATGCTGTTCCATGTGCCACGCAGATTAGCTTCTAATCTTAGAAAAACTATTTAACTGTACAGATTATTCACTTGTTTCCGTAGCATAAAACGTTTATGCTAGGCGGAAAAGCTTNTAGAAAAACTATTTAACTGTACAGATTATTCACTTGTTTCCGTAGCATAAAACGTTTATGCTAGGCGGAAAAGCTTCCCGCCTGTGTGCCATTATACCAGATAATACGTTAGCGAAAGTGTTAAACATGTGCTCATATACAGAATGAGTATAAAAGAATACCCCAACTTTGAAGGTTTATAATATAAAAACCAAACAACCTACAACCTTGATTGACCAATCACATGAACCGTGGAACCGTGAAGTTTGTTTACCATACCTTCATAAAANACATGAACCGTGGAACCGTGAAGTTTGTTTACCATACCTTCATAAAAATGTTCAATGTGACCACCACGAGCGGCCCGAACGACATATACGCGATAATCAAACTTGTTCCACACTCTTGCCAGCATGTCCGGTGTTGCGGTTTAGATGGCGTCCGTAATTCTCGTTTTGAGGTAGTGAGGGGGAAGCGAGTTCGCATTCGACACGTCAATGTGAAGGGGAAGGTCTGATGTTTCCTTTATGTGCCGAGAGAGGACACTGGGAGCGTCTGTCGTCGCACTATGAGCGTGTGTTGCGCGTTAGTCCGCATCACGATGGCGACGGAACGACNGACACTGGGAGCGTCTGTCGTCGCACTATGAGCGTGTGTTGCGCGTTAGTCCGCATCACGATGGCGACGGAACGACAGAAAGCTTTCTGTGTTATTCAGTTTACTGAATGTGAATCGGTTACGACTGTTCAGCGTGAGTAGTGTGATTTGGAACATTCGAACGTAGGTTCGTGACAGGGAGCCGGGAGCGGAGGAATGCAAGAGCAGGAGGAATGCATTTGCAGGAGGTTGGCCATGTTGGCGGCCATTTTTGCCGCCATGGGATGGTATGCTCTAGAATGTACTGACTGCAAACATGGCCACCAACATGGCCGACCTCCTGCAAATGCATTCCTCCTGCAAATGCATTCCTCCTGCTCTTGCATTCCTCCGCTCCCGGCTCCCTGTCACGAGCCTGTGTTTGAATGCTCCAAATCACACTACTAGCGTGAATTCCGTCGCAAATACGGATGTCGTCCTCCCGATAGGTGGAGTATCGTACGTAGTTTGAGTAGAATGAATGCCTTTTAGAACGTGCAGTGTAGTATACCTATATACTTTAGACTACTTTTACAATTTTTTTGCACATTATTAAAACCACTTCTGTTAATTTTAATAAATAAACCTACTTCTCATGTAATAAACTGTGAAAATATCGATGACTCCATAGCAAGTGCATCAAAATAAAAGCACTATTTGTTTTTTTTCTAGGCAAGACAATGATCAGCACATGAGACAATGTCTCCTAGTTAATTTAACTGATTAGTCAGCAAGTAAAAACTTCTTAAGGTTCGGCATCACCTATCATGCAGAAATTCTTTGTTTTCTTGTCATAATTTCAGTGCCAGAGGTATTACTGGAAATGTTTTATTATTGAAAATATACAATGTATTAATTGTTTAATACTATTGTGTCTAATTTTCACTGTGTGTTGTTNAAATGTTTTATTATTGAAAATATACAATGTATTAATTGTTTAATACTATTGTGTCTAATTTTCACTGTGTGTTGTTCCCTGCTTGAAAAAAAGGCAGAAACTTATTGATAAAATATAAATATTTTATTGGCTTTTTACAACAAGTAGAAAACACACAGGTAGTTTAAATTACATACAAAATTATTAAACAACTCGTAAAATGCAGATTTTCTATAACTGTACATTGTCAGTAATCATTATGAATCCGAAATTATGAGGCGGAAACGAAGAATTTCTGTAAAATGGGCGAAGCCGAGCCTGAAGTGAATGTCTGTAGTATTTCACTAACTATTACCATTTGTTTTATTTTAGATGTAGAAATTTGGTGTGTGTGTATATATATGTATATATTATATATGTACCTATATATATGTGTGTGTTCTAACAGTAAACTTGTTTGTTAATAACAACATTGCACCGAATACATTTTTCTGTGAAAATGAAATTTCTTTTGAGGAGGGGGAGGGGAGGAAATGATTGTCGGGTGCACTCCGGCTACGTCCAAAATCAACCCATAGGTTTTTAAGGATAACATTTCTATATTATTGCCTATTCGCGGTTGCTTCACACTTTTTGAACCAAACCTTTGAAAAATTACCCCATGAATGACGTGTTTGGTTGTTTCCTGTGTTGTGTATCACAAGCGTTTTATACTTGTGTTAACATAAATGTAATTTATTTTTTACTTAAATTTGACTTTTACTAAATTATGTCTATTAATTATAATAATACATTTATAGTTAATTTGAATAAAAACAGGGAGAAAATAAATATTTTAGCAATATCTTGAAATAAATAGTTCTTCCTATGCAAAAGTGTATGACACTGAGTGCGCACGAATGCGGTGCGCTGTTCCTTTGGTGTAATTTTCTAGACTCGGTTAAGCTTTGTTTGCACGAGGCGGAGTAATATCCTGGAAGTAGAACTTTAGCTGTCTTAAAAAAAATTGTGAAGTAACTGTGAATGGCCTATACAGTCCATCCATACAGTATCTTTGTGCTTCTTAAACCAAACCTTTGAAAAATCAGCCTGTGTTTAGCATGTTCAGTTGTTTTCTAAATAAATCTTATATCACAAGCATTTTGTACTTTTGTTCATTAACCTTCCTTACTTTTTAAAAATAAAACTTAAGTTAAAGTTTTTTATTAAATATAATACTTATTTTATATTCGATATGAATTAAAAGCAGGGAAATATACTGTAAGTATGTTTGCGGATAGTATGACATAGTTATTATGTACAGTATTATTAAATCTAGTTATTTACTTTGTTTTTAGAGTAAATGCATCTGTCACATTTTGGTTTTCATGAATGCAAGGCAACACCTCCCACATGTTATCACGACATTTTCAAAAATAAAAAGGTAAATATTTTCAATAATAGATAGTTTGGTTACGAGGTCGTCAATAGTATCGGCCGGGTTGCATGCGAATTTTAGTTTCTCTCTGGCAGGGTTATTACCGCTGCTGCCGGAAACTAGCGGGATTCGCAATTTACGGTCCGGTTGTGGAAAACCATTGTTATTCCACGCTGAAAACTCTCTCGACAACATTGGCTCTTGCTGGATTGAAGGAGTGTCTGTTTTGTTCAAAACTCTATCGGTTTGTTCACTGTATAGGACGGGTAATTGTTTCGCGTTCGGGCGTAGACTCAATACTATATATGCACACAGCACTATATTTTATATATTTTTTTTTTACTCTGTCATTGGCTGCTCTCTGCATAGTAGGCCTAAGCTGCTGCAGAGATTTGTTGAATGTCGCACACCCTAAAATCTAAACAGTTAAAACTGCTCCAAATCAGCTAATTTGACTGCATAACTGTTGGAACTGCTCCGCTTGAAGCAATGCAATTCTGCCGATCATTTTAGTTGTTGGTATTCACTGAATAAACAATTATTTCTGCTGATTCCTAGTGAAATTCACTGCGCTGGCAATAAAACCTCAGTGCATTCTAGTGATTCGCCTGTAGATAACAACTCATTAACTGAAGATTCAGAAAAATAATTATACTGATTGAAACTGCTGATTCAGATTTAGCGTTTATAAAAGACGTAGAATGCCATGTAAAACACAGCCACGAAAGAAGAAATGGTGAGGACATGTTAAGTAGGTGTGGTTTCCCACAGAAGGAATTAAGGGTCCCGTGTAACATGGCGCTTGAACTACATTGT
>NQII01003185.1:177775-191476 GCA_002778355.1 Clitarchus hookeri | reverse complement strand
TAGTTTGGTTACTCGGATTTACTGGGCGAATTCGTGGTTGAGTGGGCTTCTCGTGACGGTGATTGTCATACTTAACTCTTGTTGCGGGTGTTGTCAGCTGTGGTGGGTGATCTCCGGCGATGGGTAGGCCTTGGCAAGGCCACAGTTGCTGCTGACGTACTGATGTGGTCAGGGATCCGAACCCCTGACCTGGCGATCTTCTACTGACTGTTTGACTTTACTGACGTAACTGATTCTCCCGGCACGGAGTATCGCAGCCTCTGACTGCCCCGATATGACTGACTCCCTCCTACTCTCGAAAAGGGGTTTTTATGCTTGCAAGCCCTCAGTCTTAATTGTCGGCACGTGGCGCCTTGTGGGGGTGGGAAGGGGGTGAGGGGGTGAAGTGGAAGAACGCCGAACAAAGCCTTCCACCACACGTGTCCTGATTTCTGAAGTTTTAGGCGGGGGTGGGAGGGGTAACTCGCCCGTAGTTTACTATCGTCAGCTAAACTTCCGTGGTGCGTATTTTCTGCGTTCAGGCGAACTACACGTGATAATTTGCTGATAACTCGAAAAAGCCCTGCACTCCACAGATCTCGCGGTGGGCTTAGGTGTCCGGGGTGAAGGGGGAAGGCCTACGCTTCAGCTCCACGTGTACCGGAATTTTCCACCTGCCTGTGGTACCACATGCCGTCTAGAAGGCGCCTAGCGAAGTGCGCGAGGCGGGGGTGGTGTGAAGGGGTGATGGATGTGAGCCAACGGCGTTCCCTAATCCCTAAACCTGCATGCGACAGTTTTTACAATGAACATAATTATCTGGTACAGTCCAGTTATAAAAATATTCAAGGGACAACCGAATAGAATCACTTTTTAGATGATAATTAAATCTGAAATTTGCACAGTTTATAAATTTTATTAATGCTGTTTAGTTTAGTTTTCTTTCTTGCAGCTTCATGGGAGGGGTTTAAACCTCAAAACCCCTCCCTTACTCACGGTTCTTCCGTATATAATACCTCGTCACCGTGATAGGATTTCTGGATCACTTTTAACGCTTTAGTGCTACCTTGAGAGAACAGAAGTGCTTATAGAAGTTTTAACGGTTTTTTTATGTCTGCCGAATTCGAAACCCGGCTGTTTCGCGTTCCTGGAAACGTGGCGGATGTTGTGCCGTTGTGTTTTCTCGGCGTACTCCTATTCCTTCTCGCCAATGTATTCCGTCGCTTCTCCACCCCTCGCGTTGTCACGTCACATCAGTTCTTCAGCGTGGTTGGAGTGGAGTTGAGAGATTTGGGCGGCTCTCAACATCGAGGTGTTGAGAGCCNTCACATCAGTTCTTCAGCGTGGTTGGAGTGGAGTTGAGAGATTTGGGCGGCTCTCAACATCGAGGTGTTGAGAGCCAATGAGTGTGAAGTGAGGTGAGTATGGAGCGACGCCGGAATGCAACGGTAGAGGAAGTGGGAGATCCCCGAGAAAACTCGCCTACCAGCGGCATCGTCCGGCACGATTCCCACATGTGATTCAGCGTGGTCGGTAACGACACTTGTGTCCATCAAATAGGTCAGCAGACACCATGAGTCCTATTCAGTTACTTCAGCTTGCTTAAAGGTAATTGCGAGTGAGCATCTCTATGCTAATTAAAGCTAAAACAACAGTTGCTGGTAGTTTCTTCATGCGATATTCTGTAAGGCATCTATTGTGTGATTTCGAATAAATTTGANACAACAGTTGCTGGTAGTTTCTTCATGCGATATTCTGTAAGGCATCTATTGTGTGATTTCGAATAAATTTGACAACGTTGCGGGCTCTGTCCTGAAATCAACTATCTGCTTGCTAAGTTATGTATTTCTTTTTTTTTTCCTAGTTTTTTATAGCTTGTCTTGTGTTACGTGTCACACTATTACAGTAAAATGTCAGTTGTAAACGGTATATGTTTCTTAATATATTTCCGAATAGTATTTTTAAGATAAATGTACTTATCTTTATGATGCAAGTTTTGAGCATCACGCAACAGCAATACTAAATCCGTGGCCGAATCCGTCTGTAACGTGGTGGTGTTAGAGGGCATCACTAGTGGAGAATAACATGTGCCATCTAAATGCATTCCAGACATCTTACATTATTGTGGAAATGTAATACAATATAATATTTCTCGTTTTCGGGGCATTTTATTATGTTTTTTTTTTCCTCACCTTGAGTGTGTTCGCTTTTAATTAATCTCAATACTTTGGCCATTTTCTTTTCACTGTCGTTCGTGAGGACACCTTGTCGGTCTAAAGACAGTCACGAGGCACTCGAACGATAGTCATGCAGACATTTTGAGTTACAGAACATAATTTCGCCTCGCAAAGATATTTCGGCGGTAATTAGATGAAGACAGTAAAGTGTTAGAGTTGGGGCCTCAGTGCGCACCAGCTTCATCTCATTCATGTTGATCCAGTCGTAAACCGGGAACCAAGTACGAGTGTTATGTCTGGTTCGCATATACCTCAAACATGCTGGACAGACGGAGCGGATATCTGGAACATTTGGTCAGAACCCGTCCTCGTTACCCTCACGAGCTACGTCGAAAAATTGAATTTGCGCCGAAACGATTTGCTAGGGTAAAGACAGACTTTGCCGATCTCGGAGGTCCACTGTTTCACATGGTTTTTAAACCAATTAAATTCATTATCAACATATATTTATGTAATAGCCTTTTGTGGTTAAATTTATTTATTGACAATGAAATATTTCAATTCTAATGATTATTTTACATACACGTTTATCAGATAAATGTAACTTATCTTGGAAATGAACAAATAGGTTGCACTAAACTACTAAGTACTTTTGTAAGTATCTTATACCCACTTTAAAATCATTCAATATAAATTCGTACCACTTTGAAATTAATAAAGCTGACAAAAATTATATGTAGCATCTAGTTTGTTGTCCACAATTTATTTCTGAAAACATTTGATAAATGTAACATCAGGAACGAACTAGCGTTGTCTTAAACTGAGATTCCAACTAAACACCAAAACGGTAACTAATGGAATACGCTTACATGTGAACAAAAAACAGGTTTTGTTCGCTGTCTGTTTGGCGTGATCGGCTTAAATGTGAATTAGGCTTACTGATACTGTTAGCTGTTTTTTTAATGTTGGTAATGTTTTAGTTACACTTCAGCAACATTGCAGGAACGTTGCATTCATTTACATTTCAGAAATATCTCTTATATATTGTGTGCTGTATGCGACACGCGTGAAATAAGAAACTAGCGATATCATCAACTGTAGCTTCAAGGCAAAAGTTTTGTAAACAGGCATCTGGAAACAATCTGCTCTTGCATATTGTGGTTTTTGTTGTGTAAATAATTTGCTTGCCTTTTACGCGAGGTTTTATACATAGTATTTCCGCTTGAGTCGAAACTTTTAGTTCCGTTGCTGCGAGTGACTTGAATGTTCTTTTTAGTTGCACGATGTAAAATTGCATCAGTGTGCGGTAGGCACGTGTTTTCGGTATGCTGTAAATTAAGTGTTCAGGGCTGTGTAAAAGTTAGACATCCGGAGAAAATGGACAGTCCGTTACGTAGGGTCGAGGTCCGAAAATAATGTTGTGAAAATAACGTAGCTCTCTTCCGAACAATGTTCGTGTTGTAGCGTTGTCCTTTTGAACTAGTGTGATGAAAAGAAAATAAAGATAATTAATTATATTGTGGTATTACTTTCTGTTATCTTGCGGAAAGGACGTTAAACAGATTATTTATTTGCAGTTACTGCTCATATTTACGTCTTCTAGCAATCCAGGATCCAGTTAGGTCATAGACTGGCTGGCTTCAGCGCTGTAGTATAGCATTTTGATTTCAACAAGTTCTACATATTTTTTAAATAAACAAAATAACTGCTGCAGTGTTAAAAGTGGAGATGTGGTTTATTGTCATTGCCGCGTGTAACTGAAAAGGCGGGTTTCTCTTTGGTCAGTTCTCCTTTCATATGCAGACTTCCGTTTTACACTACTATAATTTCTTATCTTGTATGAAAATAATTAAGACGATGAAATGTTACTTCCTTCTGTCGTTACACGTTTGTTCACTATTAATAACATTTTCCTTTGGGAACATCATGCATGATTTGCATACTGAATGAAATTTATCAAACATCTTCATGTGGGAGGAAGGAATGCTGTGAAACTTGATCCTTTTCGCTGACAACCAGAATTTATGTATAGCCTGTTTAGGTATATATCTCTAATCAACTACTTTAGAACTCCGATTAGAAGTTTGCCGACTGTTGTTGAGCGTGGGTCATCTCTTGTGGATCGTTTCAGTCCTTAAGAACTGCATAGTATTCATCTTACGTAATCGGCGGGATTTGGAGAAAATATCGAATTACTAATTCCCAGTGTAAATTCTCAGCTCCTGCAAGGTTGAGATATTTAAAAACTAAGCGTTTGCATGGACAAAAAATTAATTAATTCCTGTGCATATTAGATCTACTTCATTTAAAGTCTGACGAATCTTAATATTTTTATGACGGGGCCGCACTAATTTAAGTAGTTTTTATTTGTTTCGGGCAATGAATATGTGTGGCAGCGAATAGGTGTCATGAGTTCTACCTGTTAGTTGCGTAAATGAGGAGTTTTCTGGGGTTTTTTTTTTAAACATTATACGTTGCAGTTACGCTAACTTAAATGTAAGTAGATATTGTTTTTGTAAAACACGTTTCGTTTTTTTCTATAAGTTTATTGTTCGTGTATTGATTAATGACTTGACATGTTCTGTAGGTATGTGGAAAGTGACGCCATGTTCTGCGCTGTTTATCAGAGTTATTTAATATAAAAGGAACTGTGGGCTGGTGTTTTTATTTCAGGAGAGTAAACTAAAAGAAAATGCGTATAGATACCGCTTTTGTGTGCGTGTAATTAATACGAGCTTTTCCTTTTTTTCTTTCGCATACACTTTCTCTGCGTGTGGTTTGTTGTATGGTGTATGGTAAAGTTAGCTAGGAGACGAAAGTGTAAACACGTCATTGTATTTACAACATGAGAATGCTGTAGGAATGGAGAAAAATCACTATGAGTACATATCAGTTTTTTTTCTGCCGCATAGTAATTAATGTGGTACAGTTGTTGCCCCTGTAATCTCCCTTACATTTCGTAAGGTGACATTTTTTATTGAATTAAGAAAATGGTATTGAGTGGAGTGGAGATTGGAGAGATTTTGGCGGCTCTTAACGTCGAGGTCTTGAGAGCCGAGGAGGGTGAAGCGAGGTGAATATGGAGCAGCGCCGAAATGCAAGGGTGAGGGAAACGGGAGATCCCCGAGAAAACCCGCCGACCAGGGGCATCGTCCGGCACGATTACCACATGCGAAAATCCGGGAATCGAACCTGGTTCGCCTAGGTTGGAGGCGAGTATTCTGACCACCACACCACTGCGACCCCGCAAAACGGCACTGAGTATTGCGCCACTAGCTTCACATAGCCCATTTAACATCTTTACTTTCCTTTAATTGTCAAAAATATTAACTACTAATATTGGAGAATAATTGAGCATTTTAAAACGTTTTATATGACTTATAGACTGCGCTGCATTCACCTCAGCATATTTATTTAATATACATTAACTATTGTTAGTAAAGTTAGAAGTGAAATTTAAGCACAGAGTTCTGCACAGGCTTCGCATGAATTATTCGGTTCATATCTACCTATCAACAGTGATTTCATTAGTATAATACATACAAATTCAAAATAAATCAAAATTTCTTCAACTTGACGTTGAAATTTCTGTAGTGGAAGTATGGAAAGTTTCTAATTCGAACGCTCATTCAGTGGTAAGTTTCAAATTGTTTTATTTACTGCACTTTCTTCCATTATTGCTTATTTCTTGTGTTATAATAAATTTCTTGAGAATTTACAATGGGATGGTCTAAAAATATAAAACTATTATGAAATATTTCACGCAATTGTCATGTCTGAAGCAACAATATATTTTTTTTGTCATTATTTCTGCGTTTGAAGTTTCTATGTGAAGCTACGCTGGTTTATTTTTCATTTTGAACTGTGCGCTCGTGGTTGTAATTGGAGCTATGTATTCGACGTTACATCTAAATTGGACATTTCAGCTAAATTGGAGATACCTCTGCCGAATCGTAAATTGTCGATGATAACGTGCATGTAAGGTTTCCTTCTGACGAATAGCGAGGAATAATTGGGGCTTTCGCGTTGTTAAAATTAAATATAAGTGAACTTTTTCCCCTCAGAAATAAGTAAGAAAAAGTGTGCATTTACGGACTACAGTTTACTAGAGATGATCATAAACAACCACGGGGTGCTGATAAGAAGAGATAGTGTGAGTAGAAGATATAATGAGTGTTCTATATGAAAACAAACCAGTAGTCACTAAACNATCTCTAATCAACTACTTTAGAACTCCGATTAGAAGTTTGCCGACTGTTGTTGAGCGTGGGTCATCTCTTGTGGATTGCTTCAGTCCTTAAGAACTGTATAGTATTCATCTTACGTAATCGGCAGGATTTGGAGAAAATATCGAATTACTAATTCCCAGTGAAAATTCTCAGCTCCTGCAAGGTTGAGATATTTAAAAACTAAGCTTTTGCATGGACAAAAAATTAATCGGGAATTATTCCTACCTGTTTTAGCTTACTTGATTCCTGTGCATGTTAGATCTACTTCATTTAAAGTCTGACGAATCTTAATATTTTTTATGACTGGGCCGCACTAATTTAAGTAGTTTTTATTTGTTTCGGGCAATGAACGTGTATGGCAGCGAATAGATGTCATGAGTTCTACCTGTTAGTTGCGTAAATGAGGAGTTTTCTGGTTTTTTTTTTTTTTTAACATTATACGTTGCAGTTACGCTAACTTAAATGTAAGTAGATATTGTTTTTGTAAAACACGTTTGGTTTGTTTCTATAAGTTTATTGTGCGTGTATTGATTAATGACTTGACATGTTCTGTAGGTATGTGGAAAGTGACGCCATGTTCTGCGCTGTTTATCAGAGTTATTTAATATAAAAGGAACTGTGGGCTGGTGTTTTTATTTCAGGAAAGTAAACTAAAAGAAAATGCGTATAGATACCGCTTTTGTGTGCGTGTAATTAATACGAGCTTTTCCTTTTTTTCTTTCGCATACACTTTCTCTGCGTGTGGTTTGTTGTATGGTGTCTGGTAAAGGTAGCTAGGAGACGAAAGTGTAAACACGTCATTGTATTTACAACATGAGAATGCTGTAGGAATGGAGAAAAATCACTATGAGTACATATCAGTTTTTTTTCTGCCGCATAGTAATTAATGTGGTACAGTTATTGCCCATGTAATCTCCCTTACATTTCGTAAGGTGACATTTTTTATTGAATTAAGAAAATGGTATTGAGTGGAGTGGAGATTGGAGAGATTTTGGCGGCTCTTAACGTCGAGGTCTTGAGAGCCGAGGAGGGTGAAGCGAGGTGAGTATGGAGCAGCGCCGAAATGCAAGGGTGAGGGAAACGGAAGATCCCCGAGAAAACCCGCCGACCAGAGGCATCGTCCGGCACGATTCCCACATGCGAAAATCCGGGAATCGAACCTGGTTAGCCTATGTGAGAGGCGAGTGGTCTGACCACCACACCACTGCGAGCCCGCAAAAGGGCACTGAGTATCGCGCCACTAACTTCGCATATCCCATTTAACATCTTTACGTTCCTTTAATTGTCAAAAATATTAACTACTAATACTGGAGAATAATTGAGCATTTTAAAACGTTTTAAAACGTTTTATATTACTTATAGACTGCGCTGCATTCACGTCAGCATATTTATTTAATATACATGAACTATTATTAGTAAAGTTAGCAGTAAAATTTAAGCACAAGAGTTCTGCACATGTTTCGCATAAATTATTCGGTTCATATCTACCTATTAACAGTGATTTCATTAGTATAATACATACAAATTAAAAATAAATCCAAATTTCTTCAACTCGACGTTGAAATTTCTGTAGTGGAACTATGGAAAGTTTCTAATACGGAAGCTCATTCAGTGGTAAGTTTCAAATTTTTTTATTTACTGCACTTTCTTCCATTATTGCTTATTTCTTGTATTATAATAAATTGCTTGATCATTTACAATGGGATGGTCTAAAAATATAAAACTATTATGAAATATTCCACTAAATTGTCATGTCTGAAGCAACAAGATATTTTTTTTTTGTCATTATTTCTGCGTTTGAAGTTTCTATGTAAAGCTACGCTTGTTTATTTTTCATTTTGAACTGTGCGCTCGTGGTTGTAATTTGAGCTATGTATTCGACGTTACATCTAAATTGGACATTTCAGCTAAATTGGAGATACCTCTGCCGAATCGTAAATTGTCGATGATAACGTGCATGTAAGGTTTCCTTCTGACGAATAGCGAGGAATAATTGGGGCTTTCGCGTTGTTAAAATTAAATATAAGTGAACTTTTCCCCTCAGAAATAAGTAAGAAAAAATGTGAATTTAAGGAGTATAGTTTACTAGAGGTGATCATGAACAACCACGGGGCGCTGATAAGAAGAGATAGTGTGAGTAGAAGATATAATGAGTGTTCTATATGAAAACAAACCAGTAGTCACTAAACACATGCGGGGACCAGATCATTAACCGGTAAATTGTGAAACCAATTTGCTGCGCTCGTAATTCGTAGCTCAATCGAAACGCATTTTACGGGTGTTTAATGAGTTCCTTCGTGAATTTTTTTACACGCGGTTTCCAGATACCATGAATGTGGTGCAGCGGTAAAACGTTTAATCCGTGTTTCCAGGTCTGTTTTTCTAAGATTCGTGTCGTCCTGTGCACAATCACTCCAACAAAAAAAAACTCGTGCCTGTTTTGGTTCGGGAGGGATGACTCCCTTATCTTTCCTTCGGAGTGCCTTCAATTATCCAGCACCTGTATACCTGCCGTGTATCAGACTGGCAACCGTAAATTTAAAAAAATTATCCAAGTGCATTGTTATAACTTAACGCAATTTTCAAGTAAACATTTTTTTTACAGTATCACGTGCTTCCCTTCCACCTCATCCCTATTTTATGTAGTTCATAGCTACTATTAAATCTTGTTTATTTTGGCATTTTATTATTATTATTTTTTTTTTTTAGTTTGGTTTACTTAACCAAATATCTTGTTGCGGTAACTAGATATATTTTTGGTAATGTAGAAACAAGTGTTTTGTTGGCTGAAACAAACCTTTCTCTTAGTGAACGAATTCGCATATTAGTAACACGTTACTATCCTAAAAAAAAAATCCTACTCCCTTTTTCGGAAGGCATATGNACTATCAATGTTAAGATTCTCATTGCTAAGCTTGCCTCGAACGCCCCACTAAACAAGTAATTGGTATACTAAATTAATGAACGGAGTTTTAAAAAAACAGTCTTTGTAATGGTTTAATTAAAAGGAAAACTATTAATAACATATCAATTAATTTGCGCTGCTCAACTTGGCGCGCCCCTCGGCCCAGGCCTGGTGATCCCATAGAAAGGATCTGCGCGTTTCGGTAGCTGCACTTGCAAATTGTGTTATACATCTCCTTCGTAGTTTTCCACTGTTGTTTCAAACGAATGTAGGATCAGGTTTAATGATTTCTGTCAGAGTCGCGCAATCTGTTCACTCGCTTGAAATGTCTTTTCAAAGCAAGCTTTCCAGGAGTGAGTCCCAAACAGAGGTCAGAGGTCGTGGGTGAAGAATCTGTGTACTTACTAGACGAGCCTCCGCAAGAAAATGAGGCTAAGTTGAATCCAACATTACTTAGGATGACGCAATTTGGTTTTATTTAGTATCCGTATACACGCAGGGAGACAACAAAGTTAATTATATTTAACCTTTCATTTCATTTCCTCCAATTCGCGTCCTAGTTTATTTACTTAAATTAGCCGAAATTTTGTCACATGCATTTTAGAGTGTTGTTCTCAGTTTTGTTTTTATTTGGGGCTCTGCAGTAGTGGTGGAAGGAGCTGCAATTTCAACACACAGGAAATATAATCTATTTTACAAAAAAAACGTGACCTCAGTTTTACCATTTATTCCGTGAAACAAATATGTTTAATTTCTTCGGCGGTATCTTACCTGCTGCCCCATCAGATACGTCTTTATCTTGTCTTGTTGAAGTTAACGTGGCATACAGTGCGCGCACCACGTCTGGGCAAATGCACTCCGTAGCGAACAAAGGAGTCCATTTGCCGAGACGTTGCGCGCGGCCTGTAATTCGGCACGAATAAACGCGCTTCACATTCGACAAAGAACTTTCACTCGTCTTCGCCTGTAATTCACGTGTCCTTGACTTTTCCCTCTTGCCTTCATTTCCCCGGAGATGGAGAGGTGGCCCCGGCCCACAGCTGCGCAGTAATATGCGAGCAGGCTAGGCCCGATTACCATGCTTTTTCGCGCAAAGCTTGACTACTATTTCAGCAAGAATTTAAAGTGGTTTAGTTCATTTTATTTTTTCTATATTTTGATATTAATTAATAATTTGTAATTATGCTTATATTTAAAGGTGTTAAGGTAGAAGTAGTGACTTCCAATGTAGTACTTCACCAGACCAGTGTTTACGTGGGTACAGCCGTAGTAAATATGATTGCCCTACTTGACAAATTAAAAAAAAAAAAAATTGTTTTCTAAAGCAACCAAAAAGGAAGCAGGCTTGGATTTTTAATAAAAATTTTCACTTATTAATTGATTTTTAAAACACCTGAATAAGTACAATTTAGCGAAATATTTTGCAATGTTACAAAATATATGGAGTGGAGTAGAGAGATTTGGGCGGCTCTTAACATGAAGGTTTTGAGAGCCGACGAGTGTGAAACTAGGTGAGTATGTAGCAGCACTGGAATGCAAGGCTTGGAGAAACGGGAAATCTCCGAGAAAACCCGTCCGGCACGATTCCCACGTGCGAAAATCCGGAAGCGACCTCGTCGGGAATCGAACCCGGTTCGCCTAGATGGGAGGCGAGTAGTCTAACCACTACACCACCACGGCTCCGACAAAATATATACATTTTTCTTTCATGTACAGCATAAATCAAATTTTTCCGACAACTCTGGCTGCGCGGATGCTGTGTTTTTTATTCTTTTCTTTTTTAAACTAGTTCTGCATTATGTACAGTCGGGTGCAGTGCTCCGTCCGAAGTCACTCTACTTCGGCTTTAATGATTGTTCAAATGACTTGAACTACATTTCACAACATGCTGCCAGATCGAGATTTCATTTTGAACACTNGGCTTTAATGATTGTTCAAATGACTTGAACTACATTTCACAACATGCTGCCAGATCGAGATTTCATTTTGAACACTGCATATGTGAACAGGGCAGCCATGGCCATAGTCCATTCACGGTTACCTCCAACTTTTTCGAAGCCCTGCTTAAGATCTA
Organism: Clitarchus hookeri; assembly: GCA_002778355.1. Lineage (NCBI taxonomy): Eukaryota > Metazoa > Arthropoda > Insecta > Phasmatodea > Phasmatidae > Clitarchus > Clitarchus hookeri. The sequence continues at coordinate 180,112 of NQII01003185.1, read as the reverse complement.
CTTCCAGGATATTCCTCCGCCTCATGCTAACAAAGCTTAAGAGAGTCTAGAATATTACACCAAAAGGGACGATGCTCCGCATTTGTGCGCACTCAGTGTAGTTAAATTTTGCATAAGAACTGTTTTTCACTAGGTATTACCAACACACCTATTTTATCCCGGCTTATATTTATATTAATTGTAGATGAAATATTATTTATAAATAAAATATAACTAAATATTCAATTTAACTAAAAAATCAGGTACTTTTATTTCAACACAGTTATAAAACGCTTGTGATACATTACATATTTAGGAAGAAACCGAATTTGTCGTACATGGGGTGTTTTTCTTTCAAATGTTTGAAACAAAAAGTGCTTAGANGCTGATAACTGGCGACTCAGGTCGTATCGAATGGAAATCGATGTCTCAAGAGTAGTAAGACGGAATGTAGCGTAATTATTAAGAGGGTCAAGTTACATTGGTGCTTATAGGCCAGGTGAAAAATTACGTAAACATTTTGATGGCTCTGCTTGCCAAGCCTGCAGCCACGGAGTTCGAGTGGAATCAACGTTAAAGAAATACCTTGTCAATGCATCAGTTTCATAGATAAATGTTTCAAACAAAAATATACACTCAACTTGGCTTTCACCGAGATTACTATCACGTTAAGAAATTTCAAAAGAATTTTATTTGTTTATATATATATATATATATATAGTGAAATTTAAATTTTAATGTTAAATAAAAAAAAATTAAAACGTAATAAGTTGCAAAAATTTTTGATGTCGTGTAAAATACTTATTGTTTGAAACGGTTATCTTTGAAACTGGTCCATTGAGAAGGAATTTATTTAACATTTACTGATAAGTAGGAAAACGTTTTGAATGCAACGTCTTAATATATTTTAAAATCGATATCTAATAAGTCGGTATTTAAAAACCAAGCTAGTCAAGGCATATGGAACTTCTTAAAAGTTATTTCGAAATCCAACTTAATTTTCTTACATGATTAGTTTCACATCTGTTACCGTAATCAAATATTACCTAATTATTTAATAATGTCAATCCCACATGGGAAAATACAGGTATAACTGAAACCGTGCAAAATTTAAAAAAATTCGTGAAGTAGTCCTCTACGTCATGTCTAACTTTAATTTTTTATGTCTTGTCATAAATTTAAATTACGAAGATTTGCAAGAAAAATTGAAGAAGGAATGGATATTACCCCATTAAAATATCTTACCGTATTTTTGTCATTTAATATAAATCAATCGTTATTCGACTCTTGCACCGATACAGGAGAAATATATATGTATTTATTGTTTTTTTCCCAAACATCACTGTTGTCGTTGGTCTCTGAGGAGCGCGGACAAGAAAGCAAAATAAATGCAAATTATTATTATTTTTTATTTTTCTAACCTTTCCTTAACCTAGGGGGAGGGTCGAAGGTCCTAGGTAGGGGAAGGGACTTAAGTGCGTCTCAGGGCAAGCCCCAAACGCCTAGTCATGCAGGGAAGATTCTATCTACAAGGGCACATGCTCGCGGCTTTACTGGGATTGGGCAAACTTGGCCGCGATTGGGGCCATGTTTACTCCCATGCTAATCTAGTTGATCTACAGAGGGAAGGGGAAAAACTGGCATAGTCACCGTAAAAACCCCTCGACGGAAAATAACTGCAAATTTGCATGCAATTTACGAAGTAGAAAAAGATTCCTACTATAACAGAGGATTGGATAGTATAATCTGTTTGAAACACTATAAGAGAAAGGTTGGTAGGGATGGCTGTCTTTCTTTCTGTTGATCANGATTGGATAGTATAATCTGTTTGAAACACTATAAGAGAAAGGTTGGTCGGGAGGGCTGCCTTTCTTTCTGTTGATCGCGCTGGAACAGTGCGAATGAATGCGGCGTTCCGCAGTCCTGACAAACGGAGGGTCATTTACCTTTGGTCTGTCCAGCGCAGGTCCCTTCGACTGCGCCCTGTCCGTGTGTGTGTGTGTGGGTTAGCGGCGTGTCCGGTGTCACGACGCTCGTGTAGGCCCACGGCCCGCGGGCCATTGTCGAGGAAGAAATCGTGGCCGGTGGAGACCGTCGTGATCGGATCTCCGCACCACTTCCGCCATAAAACATCTTTTAACGTATGGTGTGTGGCGGCTGGGCGCGCACGCGCACACACCCCGACCTAAGTTTTGTTCGCGCGAAAGAAAACCACTCTCTTCGTGAAGTTGATGCTGTGCCATTATCTCTCTCTCTTTCTGTCTCTCTCTCTTCTCTCTCTCTTCTCTCTCTCCTCTCTCTCCTCTCTCTCTTCTCTCTCTCCTCTCTCTCCTCTCTCTCCTCTCTCTCCTCTCTCTC
>NQII01003185.1:140796-176631 GCA_002778355.1 Clitarchus hookeri | reverse complement strand
CCTCTCTCTCTCCTCTCTCTCTCTCTCCTCTCTCTCTCTCCTCTCTCTCTCCTCTCTCTCTCTCCTCTCTCTCTCTTTATCTTCTCTTTATCTTCTCTTTATCTTCTCTTTATCTTCTCTGCATCACGGAATAGCCCAGCGAACTGCAAGGGGAAAGACACCACACACATCATATACAGCACATAGGTTGAAGGAATGGTTACGAAAAATGACGTTTTCTTTTCAGCTGTCACCAATACATGCTTTAAAGAAACTGATATAATGAGGTTTAAGTACCGCTAACGAAAGTATTATTTATGGCTTGATAAAGTAAAGAAACCTACGGTGCAAACCGGGAAGATATGTAACGTTGTTAACTACAATACTGAATTAACTGGCCAAAAGTCAGTGGGCAGTCATTGATTTGGTTCTAAAAGCGAACATTGTGCAGCCAATAAAGACTCTGTATATTATTACCTTTCCTGTTAATTACATTGTTAATAGTTTGGAGTTGTCTCCGCTTAGTTTTGGTACACATCTGGTGGAATTTATTTCTAGTATTCCTGTAGTTTGGTGACTAGTAAATGATTGTCTGTTGATCGATTGGTTCTGGCATGCTAATGATGATCCAACTCATCCCATATAGATGGTCGGTTTGGTTTCAACTCAGGGCTTTAAGCGGGCCAGAAAAGCTTTCTCGCCTGATTGTCCTCAAACCGTAATGCAGTTTACCGTGCTTTATGTATAGATCGCGCTAATACAGGACAGATGCTTTTCGAAACTGTTGCCACTTAATGGAAAGCACGTTATCGCTCAAAATGTCTTGGTTCATACCAGAATTCATGGATGCCGTATAATCTAATAGTCAAGCCCAGAACAAGAGAAACAGCACCAGACCGTTTCACCATCTCCTCTAAGTTTCTAAATTTCATTGGCGCCGCAACTTATTCAAGTAAATTCGTTCGCCAGTCGTCTGCCAGGTCTCCACACGTCGTTCCGAATGCCAGATCAGATACTGTTAATGCCCACACCATAAGATCTTTAAACATAGCCATGTTCCAATGATGGTGTTGTTGGCACCATTCCAATTTAAGTCTGAAATTGGCGCGTATAATCAGTGGTTTCCAGGCAGCAGCAAGACTATGAAAACCGAGTGCTATTAGCTCCAGGCGGAGAAAATTATCACTGGTATCTTAACCTCAGCTTAGATAGGAGTCCTCTGCAATCTTTGGCATGGCTGTCTGATGATTGGTTCGCACACGCACATTCCAATGTTCTTCAATCCCAATTAGTTTCCTGGGCCTACCAGAGTGATGTTTTGTGCCAGTGGTTTTATAACTTGTATACTTTATAATTATATCACTAACAGTTGACTGAGGCAAGTTTCATCGTTGAGAAATATCTCCGACGGAACACACGAATTTATGGGCTCTCTACTGTCATGCTCATTTCGAACGCACACAGCTCTCTCTCTCTCTCTCTCTCTCTCTCTCTCCCTCTCTCTCTCTCTCTCTCATCTCCTCTCTCCCTCTTCCTCTCTCCCTCTCTACCTCTCTCTATCTATCTCTTTTCCTCTCTGTCGAGTTATAGTGACAGCAAACACGTGAATTGTGTTTAAGTGTTTCCGCCTCGACTTTATGTAGTGTATTCTTGTGAAACATAATTGAGAGCAAAGGGTATGCAGTCAAATAGTGTATATATAACTCTGGAGTTCCGTTCATACATCTCTAAAAGGCTGTCGTTATTCTAAAGAACTTAATTTATGTGTTGGAAGTATCGTTTTCAATTTTGATGGTTATGAGAATTCTATTTCATAATTATATCCGACGTCAATGTGATTTTTCACGACTCTGTTTTTTCCCTGATAATTACTCTTTGAGTAGTTTCCGTGTAATATGTCGTATTGTAAACATTATGAGATCAATTGATCTGCCTTATATTTTTAGTCTACTTTCCGAAGGAAAGAAAGGCTTACGGGATCACTTTCCTGTATGTGTGTGTGTCTGTGCATGTGTGTCCTCTCCCCCTTTTCAATTTTTGAAACCGTTAACTGAATTCCACCTAACTTGGTACACATATAGTATTTAGTAAGAGCACCTGACTGCTGTAGTTTTCAACCACGTAGGGGCACTTACTTTCAAAATGATGGCCATAAAAATGTTTGGGGAATATGTCATCTCAGGAACCATTCAACCGATTTAAACCAAATTTGGCATTCTGGCAGAGCATCTGTATGCATTAAATTTTGATATTGATATTGCTGTTGGTCCGCCATTTGGAAAAAAGCACCAAATGAAATAAAGGTTTTTTCATTATAATATAAAAACACTATTAAACCAATTCTCACTCAATTTGGCAGGTAAGTAATACTATGATAGGCCAAGTAAACGTAAGCTATTAAATTTGATCAGGTTCTAACTTTCAAAATAGTGGCTATCAATTTGTAATGTTTTTTTTGTATATCTGCCATACTATTTAAACAATTTCGACCAAATTTCTTATACCGAAAGTATCTGCTAGAAGAATCATATATACCAACACACAACCATTTTTGTATGTCAATTTGTAAGTTAGCACCATACGAATAAATAAAGTTATGTAATAACTTGGTAAAAAATTTACCGATTCCTACCAAATTTGGCAAACAAGTAGTACTGATGAAGATGATGCTAGGTAACTTGTTTTAAGTATACTAGACACTTTCAAAATGGTGGCCATATAGCCATTTTAGCTTAGAATGCTATATCGTTGAAACCATGTAATCAATTCCAACTTATCTTTGTATGTTGGCAGTAGATATTACAACCGTCAAATGTCTATTCCGATACCATTCCTCCGACATTGTGTATGATAGCCCCACCAATAACAAATAAAGTTTTTATCTCATGTATCGGGAAACAATCAACCCATTCTTACAAAATTTCTCTAAGATGAACTGTGGTAGACCATATTAGTATATGAATTTTTTTAAGTATGACACACATTTTCAGAATGGCACCTATAGAATAATTTTAGTTTTGTGTGCTATATCTACGAAGATATGTAATCTATTTTAACTTAACTTTGTATATTGACAGTTTGTAATCATAGAATGTTCTACTACATTCCTTTTTTGTCGACCATTTTTGAAGATCGCCACATGAAAATCGAGGTTTTGTGCCATATCTCGAGGACCAAGCAACCGATTCCCACCAAGTGTCACACTGGAACATTTCAACCAATTTGTACCAAATAGTGCACATCATAAATACTACAGAAGTCCATGTAAACTTTCATGATTTAAATGGGCCAGACAACGATGTTCAAAATGGTGGCGTCATAAATAATTTAGGTAAGTTTGCCACATATTTTAAACAATTTAACCAAATTCAACCAAATTTTGTATGTAGACATTATCCATTAGAAACTTCGTATATAGAGCCTCTTATTTTTTAAAATTTTGTGCGATGGCAGCAAATAATTTTTTTATGGAATTTCACATGGACCAAACAACATATTTCTACCAAATTCTTTACACAGGAAGCGCTACGGTAGGTCATGTAAATTTACATGTTTTAAGAGGCTCACTCACTTTTTTTCAAAATGACGTCCCTCTAAATGTTTTATTTTAGTAAACCCTATAATTCGACGTTGATGCTCCTAATCCGACCTCCATATTGCAGTGCATATCATGCTAGCTTATTGCACGAGCTTTAATACCTGGGTATGGCACGTGTGTATTTGTAATAGTCTCACTAATGTTGCATATGTTTCTGGTTTCATTTATAATGTGTGTTTTTTTTTTAAGAGAAGTCAAGTCCTACCTACTATCTCAGATTTTAAGAACTTATTTAAGAATTAATTTCACCCATGTTGAGAAAAGTAGGCTTATTAGTTATATCAGTAACTTCTCGTTAAGTTAGGTACTGACAAGTTCTGGCTCGTGCAAAGGCGCAGATGTGTCACAAAATGAAACTCTTGGCATACCACCATTGTACAATAGCTGTTACGAACACAAGTATGGCTTATTTATTCTCTTTGACGCCATTTTGACGACAGAACCTTTGATTTATCCAAAAAGTGATGTCCCTATATGGGAAAACAAAGGAGAGTAGGAATGGTATCGAATTATGCAGGAATAATAACGCACCAAGTCATTGACTCTTCAGTTTCTTTTGCAGTGGCTCATATTTTCTAAAACCATAAACTTTCTGATACTGGTGGCATGTAAAAAGCTGCCTGCGAACTTAAACCAGCATAATTAATACCTGCTTAGGTATCATTCTCTCCCTGTCGTTCTATTTGCATCCGCTGCCGTTAGATCATGTGTGTCATTTTAAGTTTCATCATATATTTAATTTTCTACTTTTTTGTCATCCTTCGTAGTTCTGTCGCCGTAAGGGAAACCATATACGCCATTTGTGTTTCCTTGATTAACGTTTACTAGTTTACCTAGTGAACCGAACAACTTTCATTAAGTAGGTTCCTTACAACACTCCGCACTGACTACACACGAGTGCAGCATCATGTAAGTTTTTGTCTAAAAGTNTGTCACCAATACATGCTTTAAAGAAACTGATATAATGAGGTTTAAGTACCGCTAACGAAAGTATTATTTATGGCTTCATAAAGTAAAGAAACCTACCGTGCAAACCGGAAAGAGATGTAACGTTGTCAACTACAATACTGAATTAACTGGCCAAAAGTCAGCGGGCAGTCATTGATTTGGTTCTAAAAGCACACATTGTGTAGCCAATAAAGAGACTGTATATTATTCCTTTCCTGTTAATTACAGTGTTAATATTTTGGAGTTGTGTGTCCGCTTAGTTTTGGTACATATCTGGTGGAATTTATTTCTAGTATTCCTGTAGTTTTGTGACTAGTAGATGATTGTCTGTTGATCGATTGGTTCTGGTATGCTAATGATGATCCAACTCATCCCTTATAGATGGTCGGTTTGGTTTCAACTCAGGGCTTTAAGCGGGCCAGAAAAGCTGTCTGGCCTGATAGTCCTCAAACCGTAATGCAGTTGACCGTGCTTTATGTATAGATCGCGCTGATTCAAAAAAGAGGCTTTTCCAAACTGTTGCCACTTAATGGAAAGCACGTTATCGCTCGAAATGTCTTGGTTCATACCAGAATTCATCGATGCCGTATAATCTAATAGTCCAAGCCCAGAACAAGAGAAACAGCACCAGACCGTTACACCATCTCCTCTAAGTTCCTAAATTTCATTGGCGCTGCAGTACATTCAGGTAAATTCGTTCGCCAGTCGTCTGCCAGGTCTCCACACGTCATTCCGAATGCCAGCTCAGATACTGTTAATGATCACACCATAATATCTTCAAACATAGCCATGTTCCAATGATGATGATGTTGGCACAATTCCAATTTAAGTCTGAAATTGGCGCGTACGATCAGTGGTTTCCAGGCAGCAGCAAGACTATGAAAACCGAGTGCTATTAGCTCCAGGCGGAGAAAATTATCACTGNTGTCACCAATACATGCTTTAAAGAAACTGATATAATGAGGTTTAAGTACCGCTAACGAAAGTATTATTTATGGCTTGATAAAGTAAAGAAACCTACGGTGCAAACCGGGAAGATATGTAACGTTGTTAACTACAATACTGAATTAACTGGCCAAAAGTCAGTGGGCAGTCATTGATTTGGTTCTAAAAGCGAACATTGTGCAGCCAATAAAGACTCTGTATATTATTACCTTTCCTGTTAATTACATTGTTAATAGTTTGGAGTTGTCTCCGCTTAGTTTTGGTACACATCTGGTGGAATTTATTTCTAGTATTCCTGTAGTTTGGTGACTAGTAAATGATTGTCTGTTGATCGATTGGTTCTGGCATGCTAATGATGATCCAACTCATCCCATATAGATGGTCGGTTTGGTTTCAACTCAGGGCTTTAAGCGGGCCAGAAAAGCTTTCTCGCCTGATTGTCCTCAAACCGTAATGCAGTTTACCGTGCTTTATGTATAGATCGCGCTAATACAGGACAGATGCTTTTCGAAACTGTTGCCACTTAATGGAAAGCACGTTATCGCTCAAAATGTCTTGGTTCATACCAGAATTCATGGATGCCGTATAATCTAATAGTCAAGCCCAGAACAAGAGAAACAGCACCAGACCGTTTCACCATCTCCTCTAAGTTTCTAAATTTCATTGGCGCCGCAACTTATTCAAGTAAATTCGTTCGCCAGTCGTCTGCCAGGTCTCCACACGTCGTTCCGAATGCCAGATCAGATACTGTTAATGCCCACACCATAAGATCTTTAAACATAGCCATGTTCCAATGATGGTGTTGTTGGCACCATTCCAATTTAAGTCTGAAATTGGCGCGTATAATCAGTGGTTTCCAGGCAGCAGCAAGACTATGAAAACCGAGTGCTATTAGCTCCAGGCGGAGAAAATTATCACTGGTATCTTAACCTCAGCTTTGATAGGAGTCCTCTGCAATCTTTGGCATGGCTGTCTGATGATTGGTTCGCACACGCACATCCCAATGTTCTTCAATCCCAATTAGTTTCCTGGGTCTACCATAATGATTTTGTGTGCCAGTGGTTTTATAATTTGTATACTTTATAATTATATCACTAACAGTTGACTGAGGCATGTTTCATCGTTGAGAAATATCTCCGACGGAACACACGAATTTATGGGCTCTCTACTGTCATGCTCATTTCGAACGCACACAACTCTCTCTCTTCCTCTCTCCCTCTTCCTCTCTCCCTCTTCCTCTCTCCCTCTCTCTATCTATCTCTTTACCTCTCTGTCGAGTTATAGTGACAGCAAACACGTGAATTGTGTTTAAGTGTTTCCGCCTCTACTTTATGTAGTATACTCTTGTGAAACTTAATTGAGAGCAAAGGGTATTTAGTCAAATAGTGTATTATTAACTCTGGAGTTCCGTCCATACATCTCTAAAAGGCTGTCGTTATTCTAAAGAACTTAATTTGTGTGTTGGGAATATCGTTTTCAATTTTGATGGTTATGGGAATTTTATTTCATAATTTTATCCGACGTCAATGTGGCTTTTCACGACTCTGCTGTTTCCCTGATAATTATGCTTCGAGTAGTTTGCGTGTAATATGTCGTATTGTAAACATTATGAGATCAATTGATCTGCCTTATATTTTTAGTCTACTTTCCGAAGGAAAGAAAGGCTTACGGGATCACTTTCCTGTATGTGTGTGTGTCTGTGCACGAGTGCCCTCTCCTCCTTTTCAATTTTTGAAAGCGTTAACTGAATTCCACCTAACTTGGTACACATATAGTATTTAGTAAGAGCACCTGACTGCTGTAGTTTTCAAACACGTGGGGTACTTACTTTACAAATTGCGGCCATTTTAAAATTTTGGATAATATGTCCTCTCGGGAACCATTCAACCGATTTAAACCAAATTTTGTATGCTGGCAGAGCATCTGTATGCATTAAATTTTGATATTGATATTGCTGTTGGTCCGCCATTAGGAAAACAGTACCAAATGAAGTAAAAGTTTTTTCATTGTATCTAAAAACACTATTAAACCAATTCTCACTCAATTTGGCAGGTAAGTAATACTATGCTGGGCCAAGTAAACGTAAGTTATTAAACTTGATCAGGTACTAACATTCAAAATGGCGGCTATCAATTTTTAATGTTTTTTTATATCTGCCATACTATTTAAACAATTTCGACCAAATTTCTTATACCGAAAGTATCTGTTAGAAGAATCATATATATCAACAGACGACCATTTTTGTATGCCAATTTGTAAGATAGCGCCATACGAATACATAAAATTATGTAATACCTTGGTAAAAAATTTACCGATTCCTACCAAATTTGGCAAACAAGTTGTACTGATGCAGATCATGTTAAGTAACTTGTTGTAAGTATACTAGACACTTTCAAAATGGTGGCCATGTAGCCATTTTAGCTTAGAATGCTATATCGTTAAAACCATGTAATCAATTCCAACTTATTTTTGTATGCTGGCAGTAGGTATTACAACCATCAAATGTCTATTCAGGTACCATTCCTCCGACATTGTGTATGATAGCCACACCAATAAAAAATAAAGTTTTTATCTCATGTATCCGGAAACAATCAACCCATTCTTACAATATTTGTCGAAGATGTACTGTGGTAGGCCATATTAGTATATGAATTTTTTAAGTATGAGAGACATTTTCAGAATGGCACCTTTAGAATAATTTTAGTTTTGTGTGCTATATCTACGAAGATATGTAATCTATTTTAAATTAACTTTGTATATTGACAGTTTATAATCATCGAATGCCCTACTACATTCCTTTTTTGTCCTCCATTTTTGAAGCTCGCCACATGAAAATCGAGGTTTTGTGCCATATCTCGAGGACCAAGCAACCGATTCCCACCAAGTGTTACACTGGAACATTTCAACCAATTTGTACCAAATAGTGCACATCATAAATATTACAGAAGTCCATGTAAACTTTCATGATTTAAATGGGCCAGCCAACGATGTTCAAAATGGCGGCGTCATAAATAATTTAGGTAAGTTTGCCACATATTTTAAACAATTTAACCAAATTAAACCAAATTTTGTATGTAGAAATTATCCATTAGAAACTTCGTATATAGAGCCTCTTATTTTTGGAAATTTTGTGCGACGGCAGAAAATAATTTTTTTTAAGGAATTTCTCAGGAACCAAACAACAGATTTCCACCAAATTCTTCACACAGGAAGCGCTACGGTAGGTCATGTAAATTTACATGTTTTAGGAGGCTCACTCAGTTTTTTTTCAAAATCACGTCCCTCTAAATGTTTTATTTTAGGAAACCCTATAATTCGACGTGGATGCTCCTAATCTGACCTCCATATTGCAGTGCATATCATGCTAGGTTATTGTACGAGGTTTTCTGGGTTCAAGTCCTAGGTATGGCACGTGTGTATTTGTAATTGTCTCACTAATGTTGCATATGTTTCTGGTTTCATTTCTAATGTTATTGTTTTTAAAGAGAAGTCAAGTCCTACCTACTAACTAAGATTTTAAGAACTTATTTAAAAATTAATTGCACCAATGCTGAGAAAAGTATGTATATTAGTTATATCAGTAACTTCTCGTTAAGTTGTACTGATAAGTTCTGGCTCGTGCAAAGGGGCAGATGTGTCACAAAATGCAACTCTTGGCATACCAGCAGTGTACAATAGCTGTTACGAACACAAGTATGGCTTATTTATTCTCTTTCGCGCCATTTTTACGACAGCACCTTTGATTTATCCAAAAAAATGATGTCCCTATATGGGAAAACAGAGGAGAGTAGGAATGGTATTGAATTATGCAGTAATAATAACGCACCAAGTCATTGACTCTTCAGTTTCTTTTGCAGTGGCTCATATTTTCTAAAACCATAAACTTTCTGATACTGGTGGCATGTAAAAAGCTGCCTGCGAACTTAAACCAGCATAATTAATACCTGCTTAGGTATCATTCTCTCCCTGTCGTTCTATTTGCATCCGCTGCCGTTAGATCATGTGTGTCATTTTAAGTTTCATCATATATTTAATTTTCTACTTTTTTGTCATCCTTCGTAGTTCTGTCGCCGTAAGAGAAACCATATACGCCATTTTTGTTTCCTTGATTAACGTTTACTAGTTTACCTAGTGAACCGAACAACTTTTATTAAGTAGGTTCCTTACAACACTCCGCACTGACTACACACGAGTGCAGCATCATGTAAGTTTTTGTCTAAAAGTGTACTAAGAACAAAGTTTACGATTTAACTGTTCAGGCCTACACCACACGTATTCATATTAACACAAACTGCGTTTTCCCGCTTTCCCCCTTTCCAGCTTTCCACAAAAATACGTATCTTGTTTGGATTCGTACTAAATACCTGTTTATTCACACTGAGACAGCCGCATTATCCAAGTTAGCCCCATTTCTTCATTTATTCCAGTGTCTTGTCATACATTCATATCGCCCTCAATCAACGAGGCATTAAACCTTACGTATCGTGAATTATTTTACGACGTTCCCCATTGGCGACAGAATTCCAGACCCAATGAGGTCACAGTCAGCTTTCCAGTCTTAAATGCCGCAATTATTCATACGATACATCAGATGAGACACAGTGGTAGGATATAGCTTGAAAATCGATCAAAACTATCCTAAAATTCTAATAGAAGTAGGAACCTCTTACTTTACTCTATACTCTGTTCATGGCTCTCCGACTACAGCTAAATTTTTATAATAATATCCTAACATTTTGCTGTGATAACTCATGTGCCCTGGGCTTCCTATCTGTCCATGTAGGTACCACAGAAACTAATATACGTTATAAAATAAAAACTATTCAATAAACCAGCGCCGAGAGGGCGAGGACTCATAATAGGAGTTTCGAACCACTATACTACGGAGCAATTTAAGTGAAAACTATAATACACAGTGGTAGTGAGGGATATGCATTATTCACGTAGAAGTGACAGCTCAGATGTCATCGATTATGTGTCTTCTCTTTAACAAAAACACGTTGTACGTTTGTCAGAATGGTTGGTAATTTTTTTTTGGTCATTCTGTCACAGAATTCACTTTTTGTAGTAATATTTCAGGTAAAAATTTTGTACCTAATTTTTACTTTAAACGATGTGGACAACAATGTGTGCAACTTTAATGTTAAGCAATATAATTTATTTGTAAAGTGTAAAGTGCATAATGTGCCACTGTTTACCTAAAACTGCTTTACGTATAATTTAAAAAGTGGAGCATTGGTTTTATGGCTTACGTGTTTTTACAAGTATTAATTAATGGTAATTTTTATGTGAAAAAAAGTAATAAAATTTTGGTTACCCATTATCAAATTTTTTTATTAATGCTACACGCATTTATTGTTATTGAGCTTATGGCACGATATTAGTGGCAGATTTACTTCATCTTGTACATTGGTTCTGATAGACGCTTGCCGACTCAATTCTGAAGTAATAGGGAGACTTAATTGTGCTCTATTTAGGTGTACTTTTTTTCCCCGTCATGCCTAATAAGAGCCCATTTCATGTTTAATGCGAGGACTCCAAAGATTAGCAAGTCGTCAGAAGTACGGGGCATTATGCGTCTCTTGAAGGCCATTGGCTCTTGCAAGACTCTTCGTTACCTTTACGAGTACTATGGTTAATCAAAATCGTGAAGGCCTCCAGGGTATACCGTGATTAAAGTTCGTCTGCGAGTTGCAAACTCGTTTTTTGTGACTTTTAAAACTAGCCGAACCAAACCTTAAAAAAAAAAAAGCTCATATCGCGAACTCGGCCTTGTAATTCGAATATTGCTACACAGAGCGGATCATCATCATTTTAATGACAGGTTTTCGAACGAAAATGGAGAAATGGCGTAACATTATTCTTAGAACATGGTTGCTTATTATTACTGGAGAGTAATTTCCGTTATTCCTACGTTAAATACTTGGTTCAATTTTTTTTCGCGTAATTCACCTGTAATTTTATTTCTTTTGAAATGTTCCTTTTTTTTTCAATTAAGTTTTTTTTGTGCAAATTTGTTGACAGAAAGCTTTGTGTGAAGAGTAAAGACATAATACGAACAATAATATTTTATAAGAAAGTACAAGAAATCACGTTATGACAGGAAAATTTTTTTAACTGAAGGGGGGTTTTTTTTTATAATGTACGACAGTATCTAGCCTGCGTTTGTTATGGCACTGTTGTGAAATTTTGCAAAAAATAATTTTACAATCATATTTAGGGTCTTTTCATTGCGTTCATTGAATGACCGGTTATAATATCGGCGCATGAACCTCAACCCTTGTTTTGTTGAGAAAGAAACTATTTTTCTCTGTTCACTTTTAGCTGTACAGCGACCGTAAAGTGTTTGTGAAAAAATCAAGTGATTGCATCTAGTGAAGAGACAATTATTTACATAACGTCAAATTTGCTACGTTGATGTGTTTTAATGGCATAGGGAGTAATAAAAATGTGGGGATACGCTACTGAACAGCATCCTGACTTATTCAGCAGTCACTTCAGTAAATTTAATGGGTGAATTAGTAAAAAATGTAAGTTTTCCTTCATGTATTGATTTAGTGACATTTTTCACTGATTCGCTGTTTTTCAGTGATCTGTGTTTTGAATAATGGATCAGTTAAAAATATCGTGTATAAAATGTAATAACAACGCATAAACTAATAAAACAAAAAAAAATTTAATGTGAGTTAGATTTTTTATAATGCCTTTTTACGAGGCAACATGGTTATTCCAGTTTTTCATTCCGTTTTTACGTCTTTCATTTTGTTTCCACGTGATCATCACAGCGCTCGGTTTGAAGGTGTAAAGTGCGTTAAATGTGATGAAGTGAGTGTATTCGTACGTACTATTTGTTGTAACAATTCTAATGTTACCAATTAAACTAAAACCGAAAAGAAAGGACCTACATTAAAAGAAAATGATTATGGGGAGATTGGCGCAAGGGGCTGGGGGCTCGGAGCGTCGGAGCTGTTCATGCTCCGTCATTCCAATCGCCCGGCGGCCATTTTATCACAAAATTTCCCCCTTTTCCCCCTTTTCCCCCTGGAAAATTGGCCATTTTCGCTTAGAATTTTCCTTTTCCCCCTCAAAATTTCCCTTTTTATCATTAAATTTTCCTGTTTTTCCCTCATAAATCACCGAGCCCTTCATTTGAAACGAACAAGGTCCCCCTTTTTCTTTTTCCATGAATAAAATATTTAACCCGTGTTGCGACGGGAAAACCTAAGACAGTTTTGCACCGATTATATATATATAGACACACACACGCACATTAAACCAAATTAAGTTAAGAGAAAACAGGCAATCCATTACAGAAATAGGAAGAAAAAAAAATTGCCCAGCAACAAACTTAAAATAATGCACTTCATGCCCCGATCAGTGCTACATTATATTTCCTAATCGAAGTGATATTCCGAGGTGAAAAAAAATTGTATTTTAAGTTGTATTAATCTTGAACCTTCATAGGAAACGTCTATGTTCACACACCATAAACCTGACCATTGAAAAAAAAAAAATTTAGTCCCCTAATATAATTTTTTTTTTTATTACTGAGTACGCGCCATAATATTAGGGCTGAAGACCGATTCTAAAATAGTCCCCAGTTCATTATGAACCTGCAGAGATTCATACGTACGTTGGCAATGTCTCAGCCCAGGCATGCCAGTGCATCACATAGACATACGAACGATAAATTTTCGATAGGTTAGAAGCGAGAGCTAAATCACCCATTATCGGTGTTCATTTTTGCGACAAACTTTGTGCACCGCCATCATGCCCAGAAAGAGTTCTGATGCTGGCTAACATACTTGCGCTCTATCAGCCCCTCACGATGCCACGAAGATACAAAATTTCGTATAATGCAAGTACATAAGCAATACATTTACAAAAAAAATTATTAAAAATACTCAAGTTTACGCACATGAGGTTAATTACCAATGCAAAATAAAAAAAGTATCAGGCCGCAGGAGAGATAACTCAGGTCAGAAGGCCTACTGCAATCTGCGAAATTATGAAGATTTGGACACATCAGTTCATGCTCGCCATCGAAAACGGAACCCCAGGCCCATTTCGCAACGATGACCTCTTCCACGTTGTCACCTAACAGGGGGACTGCAGTGGCTAGAACTCTCGTTTCCCATCACGAGTATGCGTACATTATCCTTTCTTGTGTACACACATCTTCGCACAGGAGGTTCACCTCAACACCAGCCTATTAATCACTCCGGCCTCTTCTCCCCAACACGACGAGACAAGTCCGATTCCCGGCAGCGTCGCTCCCAGATTTTCGCCCTTTCATTCCTCAAAAACATTCCTTCCTTAGTTCGTTTGTTTGTCAAACAAAACTCAGACGACTTAAACAGTCCGATAAAGAAATAATACTTCAGATTGAACCATATTCCCCGTAACGCACTTTCTCGTTCAATTTTTCTTTAAAACAGACCCTTGCATTCGATTTTATTTACCACTGAAATATTAAGTTTTCCAAATAGCTTTAGGGTAAGAAGGTTCAATAAATGAAAAGTGCACAACTAAGAGCACACAAATGTCCTATCCTACTTTTTCCGTTCATTCAATCTTTGCATTTCTCTTATGTTTGCATATGATGGAGAATACACAATGGTTTCATTGGATGTAACCCCTTTCCTTAAGTTCTGCTGTGATTAAAGATATCTCCTTACTCTGCAAGGAAAGCAAATGTCTGAGTCTTTCAACAAGTTCATTGGGGTCTTCAGGAAATATGTAGTCGGTGTTCTTGTCGTCTTCTGCATTATTCACGTCACTTTTTTTCAGCAAAGCCGGTGGGGAGATGTGCGAGGACGTACGTCGAAGAAATCTCCACTGTTTTCACCGTCAACACTGTCTTCATTATCGTATCCAACGCTCTTCGCTGTTTCGCAACTCTGCGAGCCGGAACGAAATCTCATATACACTGAATAAACTTAGGAAAAATTACTCATGTATACTCACTATAACCTGTTTTATTTACGGAATATTCTCACAACACACAGCGAGCACCGTCGCTTCGATTGTGATTAGCAGGGGTATTGGCGGGGGAGCATGTCATGCAAAAATTGCCTCCCATGAACCCTGATATGTATCGACTCGGGAAATAATAGTTGAAATACTACTGCCGTCGATACCAAGCACGATGAAAAAACATAACTGTAAATATTTACAATTGTTTTTAATTTTTTATGTTTTTTTTTTGGGATTTTTTTTTGCATTTTTTTTAGTTTCAAGGTTATACGAGGTCATGGGTCAAGGTCAGGGTAATAGGTAAAAACTAGCCCTCCAAATGCTTGCAATGGTTTTTTTTTTGCAAAAAAAGGGGCTCGTTCTTTGCAAATGAGGGGCTCGGTGCTTTTTTTAGGGAAAAAACGGAAAAAATAAATGAGGAAAAAAGGAAAATTTTAATTAAAAAATAGCCGATTTGAAGGGGAAAAAAGGAAATTTTGAGAGAAAATGGCCGCCGGGTGGCCGGAATGACAAAGCATGAATAGCTCCGACGCTCCGAGCCCTCTTGCGCCAAACTCCCCATAATTATTCTGCTTTTAAAGCTACATATTTTGGTAAATAAATATAATACACGAATTTCGCCGTTTGTAGTCAATGTTGGCTTCGTGGCTCGATTGGTAAGGTAAAAGTCTAGAATCGGGAGGATGTGGGTTCAAATCCTGGACACCACGAGTACGTTTTTACTTTTTTTTTATTAAGTTACGTTAAATTGCATAATATAAACAGTGATTATTTGGCTAAATTCAATAAAAACAATGTCTAAATCGTTGCTCGCAGTTGGCTGTCACTCATTCAGTAAAATTGTTTCACCGAAACAACCAGTGGTTTTCCACCGATTCTAAGTGGAGACGTTTTCACTGATTCGTGTAGTTGAATTTCACCGCGAATCAGTGGTTTTCCATTGATTTGAATTTAAAGTGCTTATTTACACATAGTTAAGACAAGTTAGAACTGAGTAACCTGCATCCACTATTTCAGAGAACGTCGGTTCGGTTGGCTTCTGTATTTCATTTCACCGCTATAATCTGTTCACGGTTTCTTCACACTTTCGGAATCAAACATTTGAAAAATCACCCCATGTAGAAAGTATTCGGTTGTTTCCTTCCATGTATTACAAGCGTTTTATACTTGTGTTATAGTAAAAGATTCTTATTTCTGGTTAAATTGAACTTTTACTTACATTATATCTATAAATTATAGTATTTAATTTATCATTAACATGAATTAAAACTGGGAGAGAATAGGTTTGTTGGTAATGCCTAGTCAGAAATAGTTATCATGCAAATTATTATTGAACTAAGTGCGCACGAATGCGGTAGGTTTTCCCTTTGATGTAATTTTCCAGTCTTGGTTAAGCTTTGTTTGCGTGTGGCGGAGGAATATCCTGGAAGTAGGACTGTAGTAGGACTTCAGAAAAGTTGGAAGTTACCGTGAATGGTCTATATACTATTGATCCACACATCACCGAACACACTTGCTGAAGAGTACAACGTTTATTGCCGACTGGTAGTCAGCCAATGCAGTGTCGAGGTGACAGTGTTCCAGTGAAGTGTTACTTCCTAGGTGACGTGGCATTCAATCCATTCTGTTGATTTTAGTAATTTTACAATTGGAATGCTGCCGACGGAAAATTACGTTTCACTGAACTTAGTGAAAACTGCTGGCTACGTAATATTACGTCACCAATGTGTTTGAAGAAGGTAGAAAAATGCAACCTTATGGCAAATTCTATAAAACTACGAGGGTAAGTCAGAAAGTAGGTTCCCCTATTTTTTATTACTCAGAAACAATGAGTCGTAGCTCGCAGTAACGTATGTATCCGCACTGTAAAAACGCTTTCTTTTCTGCAACACGTGATTTGTTGCCGCAAAGAAAATTTTGTTTAAGTATGAACCACTGCAAAGTAGGCTTGCCACGAACATAATTTTTCTTTGATCAGTAGGAGTTACTACGATAACCTTGCATTGTCGTCACAATAATTCAGCAGACGTCTTTGCGGTAATATCATTAACACCGCAAAGAAAATTTTTGTGTTCTGAAAAACAACCGTGGTTAGCAAATAGTAAAGAAGTAACAAATCTTTCAAAAATGTAACTCACTAAATATAAAATGCTATGATGGCTCCGAGACTCGAACCCGAACCCCTCGTGTATCTGGTCTAACGCCCTTCACCAAACGACCACGTAGTTATCTTGTGTTCAGACTACTTTTAATAGGTATGTTTCATTAAATAGTAACGTGGGGCCAGAATATAATATCACCACTAGGGATGAATTGTGGTATGGGATTTGGAGAATCACTGTACTTCAGAATGACATTAAATGTTTTCAGGAGGACTGTACATGAGCTCATTTGCAGTTTCGTAACTGCACAATATATTGGTTTATTCACGTTTTGCTTCGGGACAACAGTTCCGTACTGGAAGTTACTGTGCACGGCAGAAAAAAAACACCACTAAACCATTACCTTCGGTACGATGTTCCATTTCTTCACTGTGAATAAAAGCAGCTCAGAGAATGTTTATTTCGTGGCTATTAAGGAAAGTAATGTCGCCATAAATAAAAAATAAAAAAACGTACAAGGAAAACATTTATTGACAGCAAACGTACGTTTCTGTAACCTTCTCTTTGGAGTAAAACTGTACTGTAAACAAAAAAGTTGCGAACAAATGGTTTTCTTTGCCGTACAGAAAACATTCTAAGGATTTTTTTTTTTTTTAGAGTGCGCTAGTTTGTAGTTCCACCGATATGTGGCGCATAGGTTCACAAGTCTGTGAAATAGAAATAGAATGTGGGCGCAGCGACACATGCAAAATGGCGAAGTTACTGGACGGGAGGAGGTGTGCGGTTATCAGTTTCCTATTGGCAGAAAACACGAAACCTGTCAACATTCGCACGAGGATTGTGTTTGTGTGCGGAGAAAAAGTGATGTATGTCCAACAAGTACGGAAATTGTGCCGTGAATTAAGGCTCCCGCCAACTTAGGGCTTTTCCCCCCACATTTGAGGCCGGTAAGCGTGGGGAGCGATAAGGGCGGCACTGCCACGCGCACCAACCATGCCATCGCCACTAAGCGTAGGGCTCTATGAACTGGCGCGCAGTGTTCTCGTCGCACCACGTGTACCTATGGGACTTAACAGCGGTGATCGTATTACAGTGTGTTATTAATTTACGTGACGTCCTGAAGGTGCTCGACAGCCCTCGTCTGAAGTGTGTGTTCTTTTCGTAGATCAGCTCATTAAACTCACGTTTAGTAGTTTCGTTGCTTACNACAGCCCTCGTCTGAAGTGTGTGTTCTTTTCGTAGATCAGCTCATTAAACTCACGTTTAGTAGTTTCGTTGCTTACTACGATTAGCTGCAAACATAATTGCAGGACACGTGCATTGGAAACGCTCTGCAGCGCAGTTCAAGCACCAGGTAGACGGGAGAGCCATAATGGCGTCGAGATGTGTNACGTGCATTGGAAACGCTCTGCAGCGCAGTTCAAGCACCAGGTAGACGGGAGAGCCATAATGGCGTCGAGATGTGTTGCAAAATGAAGAAACATCTACGAGGCAGACGATTTTCCAGCGTGGGCGAAATGGCGTAATGATGCAGGACGCCACTTTCTATCGTCAGGGAATGGAAAACCACATNCGATTTTCCAGCGTGGGCGAAATGGCGTAATGATGCAGGACGCCACTTTCTATCGTCAGGGAATGGAAAACCACATCTCACGCCATGACGAATGCTTCAATAAATTAGGTGATTATGTAGGAAAATGGAAGGGGCTGTGTTTTGTGTCTTGACCTACAAAAAAATAGCGAAACTTACTTTTTTACTTACCCTCTTATGTTATTCCGGCAACGTTATATGAAAGCAATATTTCACGATACTTTCTTTATTCCATTGTCTGAAAGAGATTTATACAAGGACCACATACATGTAAATATTTGTAGTCAAATTATTATATTTTTCAAAATATAGCACCGAAAAGTCGAAATAGAAGCTGAAATAGAAACGAAAAACAAGCTAGCAATTGGGGGGATTGAAATTATACCTGTGGGTGCGATGTTTTTACATGGCAGGATTTTTGAAGATGATCTGTTGCAAGAACCAGTAGGATGCATGCCTGGGACCAGATAAGAATTGACCACTTCCTCTTTCGGGCGTGTGAGAAATCACGGGCGCGCAACACTTTATTATACAAAAAAAAAAAGAAGGATAATATAAAAACTAAATTGCGGAGGAATAAAACGACGCGAAGAGGAAGGAGGGGTAGGAAAAGGAGATGGAGTGGGGGAAGGGGAGGGGAAGCGGGTCCCGTTATCGAGGCAGGACAACCAACCTGGAGAGATCAGCTGCTCGTCCTTTACTCCTCGCTTCCAGTTATGTGCCGGAGGCTGTAGGAAATACCTACCGTCTGTTTTGCTCTCGTTATCCCAACCTCCCCTCTCTACCTTTTTACCACCGTCTTCCATTACATCCTTGCTCTTTTCCGCTATTATCTGCTCCGCATGCGTCCTCCCTCGGCAGATCGCCTGAGGCTCTTTAAATTCCTACAGCGTGCATATATTTCTTTTTGTCAGTTCAGAATTTTTTTTGGAAACGACTAATTTTCCCCATTACGTCGTGCAATCTGGCTATAAGTTGCTGACCCGGAAACGGCCACGAAACCGAACTGCATAGCAAAATAATTCTTGTACTTTTAAAAGCAAAGGTTTGGAATATAGGCGCCAAAAAATAGTCTGTGTAGTATCACAAGGAAAAACAGATGTTCCACATTTTCAATTTCAGAAAATTATTTTAAATATCGTTTAACACATATTCGATTTAAGCTATTCACGCATAAGCGTTTTAGAATCAAACTTTCAAAATAATCACTGCGGTCCAGTATTACATAGTTTTATAAATATTACAATAGATACCATTACTCGCAATGAGATACGTATGGCAAAGGCTGTCCGCGGTAAAGTGAGCACTATCGAAATCAACTTTATAAAAATGTCACTGCTCCTATCGGTATATATTTTAACGGGCTCACTGAGTGACATGCTCCCATTGAAGTTGGTAACGATGGAGGGAAAGTATATCTTGCGTCTTATTAAAAGTGTTAGGTGATAACTTAAATTATTTATTTCGCTTTATGTTTTTTATGCATCTAAGTGTAAAATATTAATTTTCCTAATAATTTAACAATTGAAGGGTTTTCAACAAGAGAGAGTTAGCTCCATGTTTGACACTATTGGAAAATTAAAAAAAAGAACCTTAAAAAATAAAATTCTAAAGTTTTGTGAAAAGTATTCNACCTATTCTGTGAATCAGAGGGGAGGTTTGAACTTCGGAGCTAACGCCGTCTTGCCCCAAACAAAGATTTAAGTGTTTAAAATCATCTTATTTTGGGTTAAATAAATAATTAAACTACTAAATTGGGTTGCAAAAGGTTTATGAGTGAAAATCAAAACATACTTGGAATGATACAATGCTTATTTGTATCAAGTAGTTTTTTTTCTTCCTTCAACTAATAAAGATCTTCTCCCTCAGTTACCTCCGGAAAGAGACGCTAAATATTGTACACATTAACAACTCAAAATAAGCATTTTGCATTGCAGCAAGAAGAAGTCAGCTCCAGGAGCCACCCCTTTCTTGCCCCAATGCCACGAATTTCACTTGACCGACGCACGAATAAAGTGATGAGACCCACGGCAGTATAAATGTTACAATGCGCGGAAGAATACACAATGTGCACGCAACTATATCTTAAGCAGGGCTTTCAAAAGTGCTCAGTTTTTACCCTGAACAGCCTGTAACCAGGCAGGCCTCTTAATAGTCCGGACCTCAGTGGCGGGAGACGAGTGCGCTTTCAACACGGGTACCACGGCTTGTTTTTTTTTCTAACCTACTCTAAAACTAAGTGTTATATGTTTGTCCGCGGTAAGAACGGTATTATTGCGTCTCAGGGCTAACCCCTTGCGCTTACGAGGGAAGGAAAAAACATGCAAGGAGGACGTGCATCGCGGCAAAGAGGGATTGTGTTTCCCATGGCCGAGTTTGACGAAAAACCTCCCTAATGTACTTATAGTTAAACTACATCTAGAAGAGAAAGGGAAAAACCGGCACAGACATCATAAAAACCCTTTCGACAGGAAAGAATTAAAAATTGTTACATGCATTATGAGAAAATGCTACAGGAGAAAGATAGGTGGGTACCATGCTCTTTATTGGTGGGAGAGGAGAAACTAGTAGAGAGGTGACGGGGCATTCTTTCTTATCTTGCGCTGGTTTAACCAGAGTGATGTGGTACTACCGCGGCTTTTGTCGCGGTCGCTTGGAAAATGAAACAGGCTGGTACTTTTTTCTTCAGCTAGTTCCGGTCTGGCAACTCGTGTCGGAGGATCCCGCTCGCGTCACGTCGGCGAAGCAATGGCCTGGAGAGGGAAGTCGGAGCGGCGTTCTTTGCAAGTCGCAGGGCGGTCACTCGGCTCGAACACGCCTCCGGCCCCCGTGGGAAAGCTCTCCCCTAGGAGACGTCCTGCCTCCCCCCCTCCAACACCCCGCTGCCCGGTTCGCTCAATCGACCAAGCCCCTTCCTGTACGCGATCGGCAAGAAGACGCGTGTTGCTGGCACCGGGATTGTCGAGATGGCTTCTTGGCTTTCGGCCTTCCGTTGCCGCTGAAGAGCGCTGGAGTTGAGTTTGAGAGATTTGGGCGGCTCTTAAGGGGAATCAGTTCCCGACATCTTCGGTTTGCGAAATTTTCGCCGTTAACTTACATCACAAGATTTTATATTTTGTTTTAGTCGTCGACAAGGCATAGGGCGTTGCTTTACACAAAAAAAAAAAATACTTATTTCTTGCTAGTAGTTACTAGTCAAAAATTAATAGACGCACAGAGTTGTAATAGTTTTATAAAGCTTTAGAAATTATTATTTATGCTTTGTCGTTTAAAAAATTTTGTTAAAAATTCTTAAATAAAACTTATGGCAAAAATAGTGAAAATCCAATATGGCGGGGCCTGATCCTCCTTAACGAGGTCTTGAGAGCCGATATGGGTGAAGTTAGGCGAGTATGTAGCAGCGCCGGAATGCAAGGGCGGTGGAAACGGCAGATCCCCGAGAAAACCCGAACCGGGTTCAATCCTTGGTGGGAGGCGAGCAGTCTAGCTGCTCAACCACCGCGGTCCCACGAACGCTGGAAGCCAGCGATGGGTCGTCAGTGTTCCTCAGTGGCAAGGCTCGGTTCACTATGAGAAACGTGTGCATAGCGAACGTGCACATATCAAAATGAAAGCAGGTATTATTTGTGGCATGGTTCACGGTCCTCGTGTACGCAAACAACCCTGATGTACACGAAGATCACGAGCCATGCCGTAAAAAATACCTAGTACTTTCATTTTGAAACGTACACGTTCGCTACGTACTTCATCATCGTGAACCCAGCTGAAAGGAGTACACAAAGTATAAAAATCTATACAGAGAGCACTAAGCAGCATGCAGTAAGCTTCCGAAGTTAATTTACTTCAATGCTTTTATGTGTTTGGCTAAACTTGACAACCAAAATATTTCAACTGCAGTAAGCAGCAGCAAAAACTCCATTGCGTTGGACAATGTTTTAGTCAATTCGTGCGAAACAATTTCTACTGCTTGCTTCTTAATGCTTACAGTCTTAAGTTTTTTTTATTGCGTAAGCCCCTAAAGAGCACAGTTCTTAGCAGAGTCTAGAGTTCAGAGATTCCAACTTGCTGATCGTCTCACCAGACCTGGTGGCCAAATTTCATATTCGCGATAGGTGAAAAAGTTAGTGATTTCCGTAAAAATCTGGTGTCAGATCTGGCGTTCCTGAGTATACTGTGGCCATTAACGAGCATGCGGCAGAGGCACCCATTGCTACAGACATTGCCATTTCGCGTTATGAAATGGCGCCAAGCTAGACTGCACGCTTCTACACACTCGAGCAGAGGTCGCACGTTCCTTGGCTGCCGCTACCACAGGCAGGAGGACTCTTACTCCTTGCCCATCCGGCCACACGGAATGAAGTTGCCAAAGTGCTGAATGTTTACTGTTGGTTCCGAGTCCTGCAGGGCGAGTCGGATGAGCGGAGGTCAAATAAAACACACGCCTGGCCGACACATACTTACATGCCGTCCACTTTGATATTAAATTATTACGCGCGTGGTGAAGTCTGCTCTTAAGGATATTCCGTAGTGAAACACTGTCTGTAAAATCAGTTTTTGCGCGTATCTCAGTAAGTTAAGTGTTATGGAAAAATATTTTATTTTCCAGGAATAGTAAAAAACTATTATCCACAGCTGACAATTTTTGCTATTATCTAATTAAATATATTCAGAGAGAACAAATAATGAAAATGGTTTAAACCAGCATTTTTAGAGCTTTCCTGAGTAGTTTCATTAGGAAAAGGGGAAAAGTGAAAAATTTCATCTGTAATTTAATCCGTTGTACTTGCATCGCCTGTAATAATACCCTACTGTTTTAGATCTAATTTGCGAGGAATTCAGCTTGCCGGGTATGAATATCGCAGCCTTGAGAGAGAGCCCGTCTCAATGTTTCCTTATACCCAGACATGACCTTGAGGCTTTTAAAATTTAGACTAGGAAACAACCAGGTGCAGTAAAGAACAAGCAGCAGCATACCTGCGAGTGGGCGCTGATGAGAGGGACCGAGAGGCGCCGAAATTGTGATTGGGTCATGGACAGGCGTGTTTGCCTGCGCGCGGCAACGGTGATCGTGCCAGCCTCGGTAAACACACGCCACCTCCAGGTGAAACACAGCCGACCTGGTGTTCGCATTTCGCCACGCTTCTTTCCCCCCCCAGCCTCCCCGAGTAACGCACTTCCCTCATTGGATATCTTATCACCGCGTTGATCTTGCGAAATAATAGCTTCCATCCTCGTCTTCGCAGGAGTGCGGAGCACTGCTTGCTCCCGTCCGTATTTATACTCGCCCTTGATTTATAACGATTTTCTTCTCTCAATTTAGTTCTTCTGTAGTCGCCACTTTCCTGTTCCTGATTGCGAGTGTCTACTTACCAACATTTATTCCACTCCCCCACTCATCCTTCGAAATTTCCCTTGCCAGTCTGAAGTTGCAAAAACCTTTATTTGATCACGTTATCGAATTGAAAATCTCCAGAAAATCAAACTCTTAGAAGAGAGCCCATGTACACTCATCGCCATAAAAATTTGCGCTAAAGAAAACAGCTTTGATTCCAAGCAAATTTGTATTAGTACACACGGACAAAATGAAGCAGTGATTACTGTTCGATTGCGTTAGGATGATATTATAACCATTTGCAGGACACAAGGTCGCATTTAGTACCTCGTCGGGCTATCTCGTATCTGGGTGCTAGCGTCGATACGAATTGGCATGGAATCGAATTCTTTACTTTATCCTGCCCCAGTTGTTGCATATTGCTCTTTAAATATTGAACACTTTGACACATAGGTAGCTGACGTGGCATCACGTCTGGTCTCACAAATGCACGATGGACGACAAATCAAGTGGACGGGCAGATCACGGAATGTTGAAACACGACATATACACTCCTTAGGTAACCAGAGCTGTGTGCGGAAGAACTACGGCATGCTGGAAACTGGCTTCTGATCTTTAAATTAGTAAAGTAACACGTGAGGCAGCATTATGTACCCTTCAGCATACCGTCCTACATTCAGTGACCCAGTGGTGAATGACGATCATATGCGATAACTCCCCAGACCGTCACACCAGTAGTTAAGGGCCATGGGCGGGTGTGAACTGAAGCAGGCAATGTAGCACTCACCTTCTTTCTCTGGCACAGCGACCCCAAAGAAAAAAAAATGTTCGTCATTTGAGACAATATGTCGCTATTCGATAGCATTTCAGGTTTCTCTCTGCTGACGCTACTAAAAAAATAAGGTAATGGTGTTGAGGTGTTAATGACAGAGCATTTAAATGTCGGGATCGCAGATGCATCTCCAAATGCTTCAAAAAAATTGGTGCTCAAGTAAAACTGCCCTATGTCGCTGGATGGTGGACAAAGAAGCCAGTGGTTCTGTTTATAACTGTCTGGCAATCAAATGGCAATCTCCACTAGTGATGTATCGGAGTCGTCCAGATCCAGACTGCCATGTGTGGGCGCGTATGGATACAGTACTTTCACGTGCCCCTTGCTCCCAACGCAATGTGGAGGGCCACGGTGGTTTGGTAGTCAGACTTCTCGCCTCCCGAAGCGAGCCGGGTTCGATTACAGGCGGGATCACCCGAATTTTGACATATGGAAAACGTGGCCAACGTTGCTGTTGGCCAGTGTATTTTTTACTAGGCATTCCCGTTTTCCTGCTATTGCATTCCGTCGCTGCTCCATCTTCACATATTATTACATTCACCGGCACTCTAGCTAGACCTTGCTGGTAAGTGTCTACCAAAACCTTTCAATTTAACTCAACCCAATACAATTTGAGTGTGAATTTCGAACGGTGCGCCGTAAATTTTGCTTCCCGTAGCCCTATTATCGGAACTCGCTCAAACTCCAACAGTTGTTCGTACATCAGTCTAGTCCTGGTTGTGTACAGTGTCGATCATAAATATATTCCACGTGCAACATGTCCTTGATCACGGACATGAGGACTGAACGGAATGAAAAATTTAAAAGACGTAAGAAAATCACAAGTTTTAATGAAGCTATTGTCATTCGACCATGTTTACATGAAAACCGTGATAATTCTTCCGTGGATTGCCTGGTACATGAAATGTGTTTTCGTTATCTTTAAGACACGCGCTGTCATTAATCTACCACCAAGTGAACTGATGTTTATCCCACTGAGTTTGTTATTGTTAAATCAGTTCCAAACCACTGCTTGTTAATTTCCAATATTATTTTGTTTTCTGTGAATTTATTTCAGTCCCTGCAACTGAAATAGCCTCAGTTACAAGAATTTCAATCGGAAACCGTCACGAGGTCAGGTCACTGCCGTGTTTCATGGCTGGACTCTCGCGCACTGAGTTAAACAAACACGGTCACGCCTATAGCCGCGCGAGAAAACTGCAATGTAATTTACCGCTTTATCACTGTCTCTACATCAGCCTTAACGCTGTCAACGTGTAATTTACTCTTCACAGGCGAGTTCTGCAGTTTTAACGGGCTAAGTGCGCCTAACGATCTTACGACAAAGCTGCGTGCGCCAAGACGATGACCTGCGACGACGTGCAAGTTTCTCAGCAATTTCCGCTCCTAAGCTACTAATTACTCTCAGAAATATCGTCGTGGCAGCTTTCAGTTTATCACGAGCCCTGACAGTGTTAAAGTTATTCGTGCAGGAAGAGTTTTTCCTTTGAAGTTTAAGAACCCGTTTTTCTGCATCGAAAGTAAACCTTTCTTGCATATTTTCTATTTTTCATATGCCCTCCACGACTCTGCTTCCCTCACAGTATAAAACTCCTTTATGTCGTCGCCACTATCCTGTTACGTGCTGTAGGTGTAATATATGCACAAATACAATTTACAAAGTTCAACGACACACATGTCCCTGTAGGTGCAACAAAAAAAAAATAGCTATTGATCCATTTCTTTGAAAGTTTATGTTTTAGTACAATTAATAATGTTGTGACAAAGTTAATAATGTTAACCATATACAGAGTCTTAGAATACCTACAAAATGAAATAAAGTTACACGTGAAAAAATAGAGCAATAGGTAGGATGATGGGTCTCGTGAAGTGGAGATCGTTATGTACACAAGACGCGGGTATATTCTCCCCTCTACTTTAATATTTCACTTCATAGGTNATAGCTATTGATCCATTTCTTTGAAAGTTTATGTTTTAGTACAATTAATAATGTTGTGACAAAGTTAATAATGTTAACCATATACAGAGTCTTAGAATACCCACAAAATGAAATAAAGTTACACGTAAAAAAAATAGAGCAATAGGTAGGATGATGGGTCTCGTGAAGTGGAGATCGTTATGTACACAAGACGCGGGTATATTCTCCCCTCTACTTTAATATTTCACTTCATAGGTAGTATTCATTTTTCTAACGAAATAACTATACTTATTTTATTGTGCATCTGGATGTTTTTTGTAAAGCAAAGGAAATACAATACAATTTTGACGAAAATGTTAACATCAATTCAACAAATAATTGGTTTTACCGCAACGTAAACACCACCTTAATGTTGGCAGTACAGTAAGGAGATAATGCTCATGCTACATGTACATTAATAGCATAACATTAATTTACATTAACAGCAACATTAGTTACTGATGGCTTACAGATAACAACAATATTACTGGACTTGTAACATTAATAATTGTGGCACAACACTAGACTTTTATCTGTGTACTTTCCTACATACTCTCCTAAACAATTTGTTCACCAATTCCAGCTTCGCACAAGCTTTAGGATCCCCTCTTAGTATAAATCAGGATCTGGATGTCCCAAACAGTCTCGAATAACATGTTGTATGTTCACTTGCATCACTCCCCGAAATAGTTTTCATCTAGCCGTGTCTTTGATGGCCCAAACTAATGGCAATCGGATGAGGCCAACATCTGGAGCATTGACCACGAAAAAATTATTTTACGTTTGTGCCACATAATGTTTAACTTTTAGACATTATTAGTGAGTATTCTTTAATTGCAGAAAAATGGCGCATAGTTTTTGCATAAATGCATGCCGAAATCACAATTTTACTGTTTCAGAAATGTACAAATAATGAAAACTAAGTTACATACAAAATTGAGATAATTCACACTGAAATAAGATGCTAAGAGCTATTTCAAGACATCTGTAAAATTGCACAAGGAGAAGTTTTTGCAATTTAAAAAATTTGATGAAAATAAGTAGATTCTTTCATGTTTTTGTTTGTGGATTCCCTTAAATTTTTATAAAATAATTTTTGCTAAGCATACCTTAAAATGAATTAAGAAAAGATCTCAAAAAAAGTTTTGTGTATTTTATTTCTACATTACAAAAACAGTAACATTTTTACTTTGACATGTCATTTTGCAAAAAGATGCATTCTAAAAAAAAATTTATCGGAGGAAAATGTAGACACGGATGATGTCTACAGGTTGAACAGTATGTGGAACAAATATACATGAACAAAGTTGTTTGCAGCCAACGCCCTCAAGGGAAAAATTCCATAACATTCCAGTGAAATAACTGTACTGCCTTGCGGTGTGAGGCGTTGCACGTCGTGAAAGACGTACAACACCTCTAGGCATACCACCTTCTCTCTTCTTGTGAAACGCCGTTCTGAATCGTCGTAAAGTTGCCTAGTACCTGTTGGCTGCGATAGTTTCTCCGACCTTCATAGACTCAAGGTGAAGCAGACATTGTGCATCGCATAGCTGCATAGACTTTCTTCTTCGGTGGCGACGTCACGTGCTTCTGTCTACCACAGTTCAGTTCCTGACTTTGTATGAGTTTCTCTCGGGGCTTTTCCCAAAATTATATTTATGTTCTTGGGTTTTTTACGTTCTTGTATATTTGAGTGATTCACGTATGTGCGAGGAAGTAATTGTTGCTGGGGTTCACAGTATAATATTGTGTTAATTTTTCACGGTTTGTGTCCACAAACCTCTATAGAAACAAATCCATCGAAAACTCTTTGTTTCAGGCGTATCTACCGCGAGTAACTAGTTATTAATCCACCTTTGTATGTACAGGCCCATATATTTGTATTAATTTACTTAAGTCTTTTATGCAGTTGTGGAACGGGTTTTGTATCATATTGGCTCCGCCGTACTGTAAGCAGCCTCCTATTGGTTTGGCTGGCTTCAGGCAGGCATGTTTCTGAGAGCCGATTGGCCTAAGAACCCGCGCCATGTTGCGAGAGCGTGAACCCAATGTGTCGGGCCGTGCTCTTGGTGTTCAGGATACATGCTCGCAGCGTTTTCGACATGTGGTAAAGGTAATTTTGTTACTTCTGATTTACTCATGTGAACCTGTATTTGGAAGTCCCCCAGGTGGGGATCACGCCAAACCAAAGTTTTATTGTGGCAAGTAAATATAAACTCTTAACATTCGAGCTCTTTTTGAGTCGCCCCTGTAAGACATAGAAGATAATCCTGCGAAGGCCAATCTATGGATGAATTTTTAATGTGTAATTCATCCCCTTGATAGTGCTCCTTGGTTTACGATGACGATGTTGCGCGTTGTAGTCCTGGGTGAGACACTAGTTAGTATACATACCTTTTAAGTCTGAGGCCATAGCTGACGTATTAGCAGTTCCCTTGTTAATAACATTTCATTGAACGAGATCGAAATGAAGTAGTGTGTCTGACGTTAACGTCGCAAAACATATTTCAGTTTTTGTCCACTAGGTTCCTGTCAAAAAATATTCCGTTAGAAGAATTATTGTCATTTTCGTCATGTAATTTTTTCTGACCGTATATTTTGCATAATTATTTATCAAAATCACAATTTCATTGTTTTTATATAGAGTCGAATCACAATATTATGACCACCTGCTAGCATCCAGAGTAACCACCCTTCGCAGCACGGACAGGCAGCTAGACGAGCTGGCAGCGACTCAGTCAGGTGCTGATAGGTCTCCACGGGTATCTGGAGCCATGCTGTCTGCAGTGTGTCCCACAACTGTTGAAGGGTGCGTGGCGGAGGAGACAGGTGGCAAACACGACGATCGAGGTGATCCCACAGATGTTCAATTCGATTGAGATTGGGGCTGTTTGGGGGCCATGGATGAACTTTGAAGTCTTGATCGTGCTATTCCAGCTACGTAAACACAATTCTAGCCGTGTGGCAAGGCTAGAATTGTGCTGGAAGATCCCATTCTCCCGAGGAAAGGTAATTGTCATGTACGGGTGGACGTGATCGGCGAGGATGGATTCGTACCCAAATCGATAAAGAGTGCCTTCCACATGGATGATGAGACACAAAGAATACCACGAGAACATTCCCCAGACCATAACACTGCCCCCACCGCCTTGTGTTTGTCCAGCAATGGATGCAGAGTGTCTGTTCTCCAACGTTTCTCGCCGGATACGCTGACGTCCATCCGTTCTATGCAGATGAAACCGTGACTCGTCGGACAAGGCTACCCGTCGTCAATCAGCAGCAGTCCAGTCGCCATACTGTCGAGCAAATTTTAGTGTTTTCGTCGATGCACCTGTGTCCGTCTACTCCGGAGCCCCATTCGCAGAATTGTTGCGGTTGACACTTGTCTGCGTGCCCCCTGGTTCATTTGGACTGTGAGATGTTCCACTGTAGCCTGTCGGTTGGCCTTCGCGCATCGACGTGGTCGACGTTCACCTCGGACATCAATGGCGCGTGGAGCTCCGCAGTTTCCACGACGGTCATTCCCAATGGTGCCATTCGTCCACTCACGATACACCTTTACCACAGAGGCACGCGAACAGTTCACAAACGTCGCTGTTTCCGAAATGCTGTCCCCCTTGGCCCGAAAGCCGACAATCATACCTTTTTGCAACTCTGTTAAATCGCTTCCATTACCCTAGACAACAGGAAGCGCACTGTGTACAGATTTTTTTTTTTTTTTGCTAACCTACTCTAAAACTAAGTGTTAGGCGTGAGCCCGCGGTAGGGGCGGGAGTTAAGTGCGTCTCGGGGCCCCATGCGCCTACAAGGGAAGGAAATCATGCAAGGAGACATGAATCGCGGCAGCGAGGGATTGGGCTGCCATGGCCTCCTTTCGGCCATGACAACTTCCCAAAACTGCACAGACGCCGTAAAAGCCCTTTCGACAGGAAATAATAAAAAATTGTTGCATGCATTATCAGAAAATGCTACAGGAGACAGATGAGTGGAAACCATGCTCTTTATTAATAGGTAGAGAAAATACTAGTAGAGAGGGGGCAGGACATCTTTCTTTGACTTCAATTCACGCTGGCTTAACCAGAGTGGTGTTGCACATCACTCTGGTGGGGAGAGTGGTGCGATTGGGCCAGCCTGTCTGTCGCCATATACCCGCTTCACCAGCCCACGTCACGGGCCATACGTCATGGGCTACGTGCTGCAGAAGGCACTTCTAGCAGGTGGTCATAATAATGTAATTCGACTGTGTATAAAGCATATAAGGAAGAAACAAAAAACTCTGTAATCCTCAAACAGTGATGACATCACAGTAAAGTTTTATGTTGCGAAGTTTAAAAACATCACAGGCGAATTTAATTTGTAAAGTCAGTATGCGAATTCATGTACGTAAATTATACTCGGTATATCATGCATTTTCATACCTAATAACATTTAAATGTCTTCTTCGTAGATAAATTATAGACGTGTTTTGAAGTACCAAATGCTAATCAGTTTAACCTACTGCGTTTTGGTTTTGCGAGCCGTTTGTTTGTTTTTTCCTTCTATTTTTATGAAAGTAAAAACCTCTAAATAAATTATGACTTTGACAGCTAATTCTGCTGCAAGAACTATGCAGGTTACATTTTTTTTATGCTAATGAAATCACTTATGTTGACAAGTGTTTCACATAAATCTCAAATAATGAACTAAAGGGGCTCAACATCCTTAAGAAGCATTAATCATCAGTATTTCATGATGATATTAATTGCTGAGCCAACGAACGTAAATCCCCCCAACCCCTCACACCCCGGGACGTCAGCGAAACTGGTTGTGGCATAATTATTATTCAATAATGTTAGGTGTTTAAGCTCTGTAACTAAGCCAAACTAAACGATTTCACGTTGACGCATGTAGTCACATCTTATTCAGGATCCTACAGTTGCTACAGTTTTAATGAACTTGTGGCAATTTAATTTTGAAAACGTAAATGCTGCCAATTTACTAACACGCATACGCCTTAGACACTAACGTATGTTCTTTCTTAATTTTTGTTAATATTATACTTTAAATTGCTTCATTTTTGCGAAGTTTTATTTATCAATGATTACTATTATTGCTGTTATTATACATTTTATTTCTTTTACGATGAATGTACAGGTCCGTTATTTTATTGACTGAAAACCTTAAATTTGGAATCTGTTATTGTTATACAAGTAGGATTTTTGATATATCTTCGATTTTTAACCATAAGATAGACAAATAAAAATTTTTGAAATTTGTTGAACTGCATAAACATTTTGTTCACGATTTACTTGCCAGTCTCGCTTACTCCAACGTTGTCCAAAGTAATGATTTTGGACCATTTTTTCTTTTCTTTGTGTTATCTTTTTTTCCGGCAATTCTGGAGATGCTTCTTCGCTGACTTACCTTTTGGTGAGAAAATTAAATAAATCGATTCATCTCACTAGTCACCAGCTGTTATTTTTTATTCTGTCTATAAGCCAGTTTTAGAAAGTAATTCGGTATTGTCACGGTATTTTTTCTATTCAAATCGTTAACTTTTGGTCAAAACCAAAACGCCATTCAATCAGTTCCTAGCCGTGGGCATAGAAGACATGAGCGCCCGCTTTCTCCGGTGCATCAGTGATTTTGGGGACTGAAGATGTTAATGAAATTTTATTAGCAATGATTGATCAGAACTTTATCAGCAAGCATTACCTAATCGGAACGGTAAATATGTGAAGGGTGAAAAAACTCTTTATTTCGCCAATTTGTGATCTAACAATCCTAAAATATAATGGTGTATAACGTACATATCAGTTAATATTAAATCACTACAAATATTTTGTATAAAGTTAGTGTTGCAAAGAACATCCGATCTGAATGTTTTAAAATAAGTTTTACCAATTTTAAATTATGTCATATGTGTAATCACTAAACCAAACGAAACCAACCTAGCATAGCCTAAACACTATATACATGAGAGAAACGTTAATATTCCGGATCGGGGATTCGTCTCTTCAGTCATATCGGGATGTCAGCTTTCCAAATTAATAAATTATTTAGGCCACAAATTATTTTAATTTTCCTAACATATTTATTACAAAATCCAAGTACACCTTATGCTGCCCTTCCAAATAACGGCTTTCCACAATTTAAACTTTTTTTTTTAGTAAGTTATAATTATATCAAACATAGCCTGTTGGACTTATAAGAGAATGAAAATATCAGCCATGGTAATTTATTGAGTTATTCTGTTTGTACCGTCTTTAACCAGTATTTCAGAAATTGATTAAACGATTACCACCATGCCCAAAGATGTCCGATTTAGAGTAAATATAGTTAAGTCCTATCAAAAAATTATTTTAACTGTAATATTTTAATTAACTATATTGTGGCATTGTAAAAAAGCACTTAGATGCCAGAAAAAAGTTTTATGTTGCAAATGGGCAAGGTGGTAAATGTATTTAGTTTCGTGGCCTTTATTTCAGGTTAAAGCAAAAAGCCAGTTTAAACTGTATTCAAAAGAGATGAAGTCCCTTCCCAGGCAGATTTGCATTGAGGCTGTTAGTGAAGTAGAGTATGTTCCGAGTGGTGCCTTCAGCTTATTAATATTGTTCAATGTTCGACTTCACCTCTTGTGCAGAAATTCTTAATTTCCGTGTCATAATTACAGTCATTAGTGACAATTTATGATCATAGAAAATTTGCATTTTACGAGTTATTTGATTTTTTTTAATTTAACGTAATTTATTAATAATTTATACTTCATATTATGCTATTTTTTTGGTAAAATTTTGGACTGGAGAGTGAACTGGAGAGTGGACTGGAGAGTGGACTGGAGAGTGGACTGGAGAGTGGACTGGAGAGTGGAGTGGAGAGTGGAGTGGAGAGTGGAGTGGAGAGTGGAGTGGAGAGATTTGGGCGGCTCTTAACATCGGGATCTTGAGAGCGGATGAGGGAGAGGTGAGGTGAGAATGGAGCAGCACCGGAATACAAAGGCGGGGAAACGGGAGATCCCCGAGAAAACCCGCCGACCAGTGGCATCGTCCGGCACGATTCCCTCATGAGAAAATCCGGGAGTGGCCCGGTCGGGGATTGAACCCGGTTCGTCTTGGTGGGAGGCGAGCAGTCTAACCGCTCAGCCACCGCGGTCCCATTTTATAGTTCGGATTTCATGTCTGTACTGCAGACTAATGCTAATAGCTAATCTTCTATGGGGTGGTATTTTTCAAAAATTTTACTCGACGAAAAATTATCAGCAGGATTTGAAAGCTCTGGATATAGTGGATGACGCCGGGCCTTGATGCCAAAACGTGCGCGAAGACACTCCGCGAAGCAGCCGCGTGACTGTAACAGCGCTTGGCTTGAAGCCAAGCTGGTTTACAAGGCGTTGTGCCCGGTCGTTTAGAGGTTGGAGCCAATAAACAAAAGCGGCGTGAAATATCATTTGTTCGGCAGCACGCGCGTAAAGTTCCCCGTCCCACCGACAGAGGTAGCAGTCAGAGGAACAGTTGCTTAACCAAGCCGCGTCACGAGTTCCCCTTCACGTGGACGCGAGAATTTCATCTATGCGAAAGTCTTCCCCCGCGAAGTCTCGGGAGGATGTTAGTGCGAATGGATTGCAAACTATAATCCATTCTCGGTCACTTCACACTTTTCTGAAGCCCTGCTGNCCGCGTCACGAGTTCCCCTTCACGTGGACGCGAGAATTTCATCTACGCGAAAGTCTTCCCCCGCGAAGTCTCGGGAGGATGTTAGTGCGAATGGATTGCAAACTATAATCCATTCTCGGTCNCGCGAAAGTCTTCCCCCGCGAAGTCTCGGGAGGATGTTAGTGCGAATGGATTGCAAACTATAATCCATTCTCGGTCACTTCACACTTTTCTGAAGCCCTGCTGGAGTTCTACTTCTAGTATATTCCTCCGCTTCGTGCAAATAAAACTACACCGAAGGACAACGCACCGCATTCGTGCGCTCTCACTTGTAATGATATTTTGCATAATAACTATTTCTTACTAGGCGCTACCAACACACATGTTTTCTCGCTGTTTTTGTTCATATTTATTATAAATGAAATAATATAATGTATTGGTAAATAAAATACAGGTGAAACTTTAATGCAATGTGATATTTTCATGAAGGTGAACGCACAAAGAATCACGAGGCCTGACGACTTTGTAGCTCTGTTTATTCGGGCTTATTCACATTTGGCCACAATTGCCAAAGGCGTATCAGGATTTAAAGCCACAGGGATTATGCCTCTGGATGCTAATATATTTACAAATGAGGATTTTGCTTTTGAGATAGAAACTGGAAACCTAACCACAGTGTCTCGGGCTTCTTACTCACAACAGGTGGCAACTGACATTGAAAAAGCTACTGTGTGCACTCCANCCTAACCACAGTGTCTCGGGCTTCTTACTCACAACAGGTGGCAACTGACATTGAAAAAGCTACTGTGTGCACTCCAGCGAATGATACAGCATATTCTATGGCCAATACATGCATCGCTATACAGAATATTCCTGCGGTCTCTTTCGAGAGCATTTCACCTCTGCCTGCAAAAGCAAAATCAGAGAACACTGTTGTAAAAGGTAGAACAAAACAACATTCAGAGATTTTGACTGCCACGCCACAGAAGAAGAATTTCGAAATGAAAATGCAGAACAAAGGGGAAAAGAGGAAAAAAAGAAAACTATGAATCTGCATAACGAAAGTAAACAAATGTGGACACCACGTCAAGAGCAACACAAGCACGAAAATCCAGAAGTAACTTGAAAAAAGGAGTTTACTTCAAGCGATACATCTTCAGAATGCGACCATATGGATGAAAAAAATATTTGTGACGATGCTGTAAGTGATGACGTTTCTGTGTGCGAGGAGTAAAAATGCTTAGTGTGCGGTGAATTTGGTATGGAAAATGAAATGTGATATATAGGTGCACAGTTTGTGGGCTTTGGGCTCATTCTCTCTGCACTGGATGGGAGAGTCCTGAAGAATATACTTGTAACCTATGTTTTTGTAGCATTAGAAAAGGACTGTGAAGAATCAGTTAACTGTTCGTAATTCAAAACTTCCTGTTTTTGAATGTACCATTTGTAGGTATTAACTACTGCCAACAAATACCATCTTTTTCTATTACTGTACCATGTAAATGCGGTTGTCCTNACCATTTGTAGGTATTAACTACTGCCAACAAATACCATCTTTTTCTATTACTGTACCATGTAAATGCGGTTGTCCTGTCATTATTTATTAATTATGTATTAGTAGACCCTATAGCCATAGTTGCTATTAAAATGGCTGTAAAATGCTTATTCTATCCTAATTTTAAAACTAGATTACATGGCATATTGTGATCGTAATTGCCGCATCTTGTGATCGCAATTGCCCCACGCTGTGGGTTATAGCGATCAATACAGTACATTCAGTTTTTAATTTTTTAATTTTAAGGTTGTATTCAGAAACAATGGGCGACCGTTAAATAAACAAGTTTAATGTATGGCAAATAAGTACTTTTTTTGCACTTTCAAAATACGTGGTTTTATGATTGAAAAATTGATTTCTGCTTATGCGGTCTTCATCCCCCCCCCCCA
>NQII01003185.1:118479-140749 GCA_002778355.1 Clitarchus hookeri | reverse complement strand
ACTAGTGTAAAAAAATGTATAGGAGAAAAATGTCATTGCATACAATGCGTATGAGTTAAACAATGTTTGGTACAAATATAAAATAATTAATTTTTTAGGTCCAACACCCTTAATGGGCTTTAGGCTGTAGGGGTCCTGTAGGGATTTCCAACCTTCCAACCTTGACCTGCACTCTGCATGACGAATCTCCTATAGCAATGTTTCTTAACCTAGGGTCCGCGAGTATATGTATGGGGGTCCGCAGTCTCATCTCTGGACCATTTAACAATAATAATTAAATGCCACCAAAAGTCTCGTAATCGCTACGCTTACTTAGCACGACGAACGTGCGCCAGCGGGCGGTGTGCGAGACTGACTGAAGTGAGTGCAATAAGTGAGTGCGGGCCGTGACTGAACAGATTACAAGTGGAATCCGATTTGAGATTACAACTTAGTAGTAACATCAACCCGAATATCACTAATTTAGTTGCAATAAAGCAACACCAACCTTCACATTAACGTACTTTTTTTTTTTTTTGTATTTGTAGTACCAAAATTAATGGTCCAAAATTTTTTGCTGTTTTTTTTATTAAGGGGGTCATTGGAAACTGTGCTTGATTTCCTAGGCGTCCGTGGCTGAAAAAGGTTAGGAAACGCTGTCCTATAGCATATTCCCGGTCACGCCCCGTGCCGTGGGTTCGTGCCAAGGTCGGGTTATCTCGGAGGTGGGAGGAGACCGTGCCCGGCTGTCTGACCCCGTGACGGGCGACACAACTCCGCTAATTGAATAGTCTGGTCAGAGAGCGATGGAAGGGATTAACTCGCCGCCCACCGCGACGTCGCGCTCGCAGAGGAGGACATGCGTCCCCGAGCGCTTCGAACGTCAATTTAACGCTAATTGAAGTCTGCATGCGTCTGNTGCTCGCAGAGGAGGACATGCGTCCCCGAGCGCTTCGAACGTCAATTTAACGCTAATTGAAGTCTGCATGCGTCTGAAAGCCAATTTTGTGTAAAGGGGATCATGGGACAAGACAGGGCGATGCTAGGTAAGTGTTTCAGCTAAATTTGCCAACATATATTTTTCTGAAGTGATAAATTTGTCTGCAGATATTTCTTAAAATGTTTTGTGAATGTGTACTTGTCATTGTGACGCAATACATTATGCTATATAGTCTGTTGACGCGCAAGATTCGTGGCGCACTCCTCGTGTATTGGAACTTTTAATTTTCGGTCACCACTGCGCTCGCGTCTTGCTTTCGGTTCCCGTACCCCTTCTCCTTCTCTACTTGCTCGTCGTGCTCGTCGTTCCCCTCCCTCCGCGCAAGCGTGCTTGACAGTGTCGCCCCTATGGCGAGCTTATTTAAGGCTGTGTTGCTGCCTTCTCTGAGACACTCACTATTGTATTTTGCTTCTGGTACGACTTNATGGCGAGCTTATTTAAGGCTGTGTTGCTGCCTTCTCTGAGACACTCACTATTGTATTTTGCTTCTGGTACGACTTTAATGTGCGGTTTCGTGGTAGAGGCAGAGACCCTCAGGGCATAGCAGGAGGTGGGTCGTGGTTTAGATTTTTCATTTTAGCTGTTTGATTGGTGTTTTTTAACGTAATGTGTTTGGGATAGTTCATTTGTGGAATAGGGTAGTATTTGCGTGTCCGTTAGTAATCTAAATTCACTTTCTGTCGCCGTGTCCAAATTGTGTTTGATTTAACTTGCTACCGGGTTACGGTTGTGGTTCCCTGAATACAGGATGATTCTTAAATCATGGGACAAACATTGAGGGGTGGTAGAGCTCACTAAAACAAACATTTATTGTATAGGAATATATGGGCAGAAGTGACGCGTTGAGGCACAAACCCAAAAACATAACACATTAACGGAAACATAAAATGTTCATTAGCAGCATACTTAACGAGTGATTCCGTAAAGAAAATGTTAAAACAGTTGCTGGAAATGCATCCACCAACAGTCACGCATGCTTGGCGACCTCTACAAATGGCGCAATTGGCTGACAATAATGACGTGCGTGAAATACCCGGCGTATTTGAATATGTTCGCCAATCACTCCACCGACGCTACCAAGCTTGCATTACTGTCGGTGGTAGCAATTTTGAGCAATTATTATAAACATTGCTGTAAAAATGCATTTAGTGGCGACGTTGTAGATAAACAATGTGTTGCATTTCATGTGTTATTTTTGTGTTTGTGCCTAAACGCGTCACTACCGCCCATATCATATGTTCCTATACAATAATTGTTTGGTTTAGTGAGCTCTACCACCCCTCAATGTTTATCCCATGATTTTAGAATAATCTTGTATATTTCTGGTATTGTAATGTATTGTATGTTAATATCTTCATTTATTTACTGTGGTTAGCCCCGAGGTTGGAGTTGACTTGTGTCTACCCGATGTTTGAAAGGGACTGCATTCGCCGTCGTGTCTGACTGATTATTCCTTCAGGTTGTTGATGACACGTCTGCTCTGGGTTTTAATTAACTTATAATGCTCACATGATATTTTGATAATCATACATTTTTAATTGTGTTTTTAAATTGATTGGGTTGATGAAAGTTGTTGGAACTTACAAGTGGCTTTGATTAGGCTTCGTCAGAGCGCCCTCTGATTCGTATTTTAATGTTGTTTTAATTCATTTTAATCATTTTTATTAAGAGATTTATTGTTCAAATATTAAACCCCC
This sequence comes from Clitarchus hookeri, assembly GCA_002778355.1. Lineage (NCBI taxonomy): Eukaryota > Metazoa > Arthropoda > Insecta > Phasmatodea > Phasmatidae > Clitarchus > Clitarchus hookeri. The sequence goes on along the minus strand of NQII01003185.1, from coordinate 138,073 downwards.
ATGCTCTCCAAAATGATTGTTCAAATAATCAATGTTCAAAGTTTGTAAGTTAGCTATTTGCATGTATATCTTCGTAAAGAAATATAGTGTTTATTTTTGAAAATTGAAACAACTTGTGGTTTGTCACACACGGTAAAGAAAGCACTTATGAATCAAACCTTTAGAAAATCCACTGCTCTGAACTATGTACCTCCTACATTATGTACTGGCCTGCAGATTCCTAGTTAAGTAGGCAGCAAAACTATAAAATTAGTTCTCAACATTTGACGCTGTAATGAGAGAGGTAATATTAAAATGAATGGCAACTGAAGTTAGTACTCCTTATTTTATACACATTGGAGTATGAATTTGCATAATAGTAACACATTTGCTATGTTTTAATGGTGCATGAATAAAGTGAACAGGTCCGTGGCAGTGGTAATTTTACATGTAGCGGAAGGATACAAAATCAGAAGTAAAAGTAAATCCTAAGCAGGGTTTTTAAAAGTATTCAGCCGTGAACAGACTTAGGAATGTGTGTCAGAAAATACCTGTTCAGATTAAAACATCGTCTCTTGCCAAGATATAATAAATAACGAGTTTTTCTGCTGGAGTAAGTTAACAAGAATGTGTAGCCTTTTAACACTCACTACGTCCGGCCATGTTCGATTTTATCAACATTCTATTTTCGAGATTCACGACTTGTTTGGTGTCTGTTCAAATATTCTCGGCAATCTGTCAATGAATTCTCGTGACAACACATTGGAATGAAGACATTTAATGTAACGTCCATTCAACCAAATAGGAAAATGTTTACATATTTTTTGTATAATCCCACCAGGATCACAATTTTGCTGGTTTTTTTAACACGCTATTAACAAAGACCAATTTACTTGCAAGAATGAGAACTTACATTAAAAAAGTGTCGCGTGCTTCGTTAATGGGTATACGTGTAGTGCGTTATAATAAAATAACCTGTGCTTAAGCGTACAAATGGAACACACAGCTCAGGTATTGTAGCTTGAAACCAACTCGTGGCTGAAAGGCTATGAATATAAATATTTTTGTGAGCTGTAATTGCGACACTAATATTATTCAAGAAAATTATAATTTCAATACACACAAAGTTCTTCTATTAATTTTGATTTCGAATATTTGTGAACACTATGCGCAATATATTTAAGACAATGTTAATTATGCACCCAAGTATGAAGTTGCATTTTTGTAGGTTAAAACGAATGTGACAGGCGATTAGGATATTTCGTAGGTTATATAGAAATTCGTCATATTTTATGTTTCGTTTGATACCAAGTTACAAAATGTACGAATTTTATGTAAAAAAAAAAATCCGGTCTTGTTACTGTTTTGTCAACACGCTCTTCGAATTCAAACACGGCCCCAGACGGTTTTTTTAATATGCAGATCTGAATATCACTGCACCNATCCGGTCTTGTTACTGTTTTGTCAACACGCTCTTCCAATTCAAACATGGCCCCAGACGGTTTTTTTAATATGCAGATCTGAATATCACTGCACCATAACATGTATATGTGCGCCCGCAGTATNTTGATGCGCGTGGCAATGTCGCCCTTATCGCTCCCGCGCTTCTCGGCCTAAACGTGGGAAAAAGTTCCAGGTAGACAGGGGCCTTAAGATCCACTTGTATGCACATAATGTATTCTCCCGTCATATGTAAAATTAACACTGTCACGTACCTGATCACTTTATTCCTGCGTCGGTCAAGCAGAGCTGTGGAATCGTTAGAAAAATAAACATATCACAGACTTGCCGATTCNTCACTTTATTCCTGCGTCGGTCAAGCAGAGCTGTGGAATCGTTAGAAAAATAAACATATCACAGACTTGCCGATTCTTACATTAATATGCATTAAAAATACACAAAAAAGCCAATTTTTTCAGTGTTCAGAAATGTTTACCCGCCAGTTTTACTTCGACGTTAAAACACGAAACTACTTTCCCTCCATTGATACCAACTTCACTAGGCGGATGCCAATTAGTGTGCCTGTTAAATTATAATCAAGTGGGCAGTGACATTTTTTGAAGGTGTATTTGAGAAGTGCTCGTTTTATCGTGAAGAGTCTATATAGGGCTTAAATTAATTTGGACTCGTACAGATGCTTCTTTTTGAATAAAAGTTTAGATTAAACAGTGCCTGTGACTCACGGTATCTTCACTATAGAGAACTATTAAACGGGTAGAAATTGGAGAAAATAACAAATGGCCTGTGCATCAGAGAGTAGCTACCGGTAATTATTGAGGAAGCTGATGTTACATGTCGATTTTTTAATGAAAATATCCAGGACAATGCTATTAGTATTAGTAAAAATATTACTCGGAATAAAACAGCATTTCTGATGTTAGTATGTGGTGGAGAAACGCAGGGAATGTGAGGAACATAAGAGCTATTTGTTAATTACTAAATAAGGGAACTAATTTTGCTTTATTATTTTAGTACATACATGCGGAGGCTTTCCGCACAGAAACCAACTCAATTTTAGCGTCAAAAATATAGTATGTACAATTTCTGTGCTGCAAAAATCTGGGCATTTCCACCCGTATTGATTTTCACCGGCAGTTAAAAAATGAACGTGGNTACAATCTCTGTGCTGCGAAAATCTGGGCATTTCCACCCGTATTGATTTTCACCGGCAGTTAAAAAATGAACGTGGTCGTAACCTTTATTATAAGCAAGCTTCTGAATGACGCGTCATTTTGGTCGTGACTAAATTCGCTTTGCAGACACCCAANGCGGTAACCTTTATTATAAGCAAGCTTCTGAATGACGCGTCATTTTGGTCGTGACTAAATTCGCTTTGCAGACACCCAAGGCTGACAACAGCGACAAAAAAAAGTTGGACAGCCCCTATCACGATCGACAGCTGTCTCAAGGACTAGTGTGTGATTAATTTACGATAAACAACGGAGATATTTTTTTTATCCTCTATTGTCTTTCCGCCCGTGTTGCCAGACCGTTTTCCAGATATTATTGTTTGGAAGTTGCAGAGTTGCCGATTTTCGAGCACAATTATTGCATTGATTAGTATTTAACACGATGTTATCGTTATGCCAAGTTACCTGAGACGCATTACACTGCCACATGATACTTAAAAAAAAACTTAAATGGTACAGTCACTTATACAGCGAACTCCAGTCCCACACGCCAGAAGAAATGCCTTCACTGGCCAGCAATATGGCACCACGCAATTCGGAAGTTAGCGCATGGTAACTTGCTTGCCAAGCGACAGCCCAACCAATAGGAAATCTCTCGCAGAACGCACTAGCCAATCAGACACAAGGTCCGTCGTTCCTTAGCCTCGCGCCATCAATCAGCGAGTGGCTACGCAACGCTGTTTCACTTCTATGTGCTTGTCTATTCTGTGCCCTAATACCACGTTTCGTTTCCAGCCTGCCGGGTACAGCAACTGAAGATGATTTCAAACCAGCAGCTGCGTGTGGTGAACTGTTGCGAGGTAAGCTGTGTTTTTCTCTGTGCTATACGAAATCGTTTGCTAGTTTACACATCGGCCACTTCAACTTAGTAGTGCAGTTGACGTTACAGTACATGTGTAATGGGTGCCTTGCCGCTTTCTCGTGAGTGGCCGCAATACATTCAGTTTCTCCCGACCCCACTCTGGTTTCTGGTTCCTGCTGCGTGCGCCGAATGTGTACAGCACTGAGCAAACACTAGCTTACCTTGCAACACTTCACCCCACGCTACTGTTTCAAACAAATGACAAACGTTTACCACGTATTAAACGGGAGTTGTGGTTTTGTTTATTTTCATAACTGAGTGCACAGAACTATCAATGTGGCAGTGTTTAGTGTAATTTTTTGTTAACTATTTAAGCGTTTCTTTATTGCATGAGTGTTTGGCAAATTTTTTTTGTTGGTTTAACATTTGTATTAGTTTTGCTTTGATTTTAGTCATTTGTGACTTTTTTTTTAAATTATTGATTTTACCTAGAATTGAATACCTACTAGAAGACGTGAAGTAAGTATTAGAGAAAAATACTTATTTGGAAAAGTATTTCTTGTCCTTTGGGAAAAATTATGTTTTACACTGAAATTGTATGACCGCTGCTGAGTTTGCATGCAATTTTTAATCACATGATCCAGTCTAGTTACTTTGCGATCATAATAAATTGTAATGGCCTTGCGTGTTCATGGTATTGATGCTTAAGTATTCAATTCTAGCACGTTGAAGAAACTCATATTCGGATAAACCTTGTGGGCTCCCGATATTCAACTCCTTCTCGCGCATGCGTGAGACATGCTGCGGTAGTGAATTGTATGAACTCCTCCCATGTATGCTGGGCGTTATTAATACACTCGCGTGTTATCGTTTGCGTGACGTCATCGAACCCCCCTCCCCGGTCGCCGAAAGTCGTCGTTGGTGAGACCGCCCACATGTGTATTTATTCGCGTGGTTGCGTCACACGTGTGGAGTCTGCAAAACCAACATGCTACAACCAGCGATGTGAACCTCGGAAGTTAAAAAAGTAGTTCACGTCTGTAAAACTTGTCTTGTATTTTGTATTGCATTATAGTCCTTTATATAAAATATTTCGCAGCAATTTTAGATTTACTATGAGCTGTATTGTTAATAAATAACTTCAGTTTAATTTTTTTNATCTAAAATATTTCGCAGCAATTTTAGATTTACTATGAGCTGTATTGTTAATAAATAACTTCAGTTTAATTTTTTTAAAAATATTTTAGAGAGTATAAAATTTGCTATATTTTACTTAAATACCTATTTTAAAATCTTGCTCTAATACAAAATATTTTTAGGTGTGTGTGTAAATGCGTATGTTAAAATTTTCCAAAGTGAAAACATTAGTAATTTCTAAATATGAAAAACGTTTAAAAAAAATCTTGAAAACAATTTAAGTAGCATATCCACGAGTCAACAACTAGAACATTGAAACTGTGTAGACAGCATTCGTCCATAGACAGAAAGAGTAAAGACATATATAACTAAATGACAAACCTCGTTTGAAAAAAATATGAACATGCTACAGCAGCGCTACAGATTAGTATTCGCTTCGTCTGAAACGATAAAACTTTGTTAGTGTTTGTCTTAACGGGATACGTGCCACAAGTCTGTTGAACCACAAAGTTAAAAGTTAAAGTACAAAGTAATTTGATTCAGTTCAAACTATAGTCTTTTTGCGAACTATAATCGAATTACTAATGTACATCGTAAATAGCCGTACATTAAGGTAATTATGCTGTAGTATACTTATAGACCGACGCACAATTGCGAAACATTTTTTTTTGGAATCACACTATTTGATTTCTGCACTACCCTCAACTTCGTTTTAGGTTGACGTAAAATCATCATGTTTTGCTTTGCGCACTGATACCTTTCGCCNAATCTTGAAAACAATTTAAGTAGCATATCCACGAGTCAACAACTAGAACATTGAAACTGTGTAGACAGCATTCGTCCATAGACAGAAAGAGTAAAGACATATATAACTAAATGACAAACCTTGTTTGAAAAAAATATGAACATGCTACAGCAGCGCTACAGATTAGTATTCGCTTCGTCTGAAACGATAAAACTTTGTTAGTGTTTGTCTTAACGGGATACGTGCCACAAGTCTGTTGAACCACAAAGTTAAAAGTTAAAGTACAAAGTAATTTGATTCAGTTCAAATTATAGTCTTTTTGCGAACTATAATCGAATTACTAATGTACATCGTAAATAGCCGTACATTAAGGTAATTATGCTGTAGTATACTTATAGACCGACGCACAATTGCGAAACATTTTTTTTTGGAATCACACTATTTGATTCCTGCACTACCCTCAACTTCGTTTTAGGTTGACGTAAAATCATCATGTTTTGCTTTGCGCACTGATACCTTTCGCCCATACAGCGGGGCTTTATGTCTATGCTCTACACACCGTCACTTATTTCGCGTAAGTTTCTTTAATTCTAGAGTATTTTACCAGTTCAAAATATAATTACGGATCTGCCTTCAGTTTACCTATGGTCAAAATGCATATTATTTAACTTTTAAAATTAAAATAAAATTTTAGAAACTTTAAAAAAGTTGCACCCCATACTTAAAATAGCACCAACCTAATCATATAAAACTGTAAATATTTAGCATTAACAAATCCATTTTTAATATTGAAATTTTTGTGTGGGTTTTCAAATTATCAATTTAGAAATTTTACCCTGCTAAGCATGTAACCTCTATGGACAAGATTTAGAAGCCTGAATGTTTAGCCGTAACTGCTATATTGGCTGGCGTCCCTCCAGTAAAATTGGCAGCGATCTGTTCCGGGTTTTGATATCTTACTATAATATATTCACGGTTACTTCACACTTTTCTGAAGCCCTGCTAAAGTTCTACATCCAGGATATTCATCCGCCTCGTGCAAACCAAGCTTAACTAAGTCTAGAAAATTTCACAAACAGACAACGCACCCAATTCACACGCACATGGTTGTAATAATATTTTGCATGAGAACTATTTCTTACTAACCGCTACCAACACAGATGTTTTCTTACTGTTTTCATTTTTACTTTTTTTCGAAATAAATATTATAATATATAAGTAAAATATAGGTAAAACTTCAATTGAACTAAAAATTCTATACTTTTATATTAACAGAGGTATAAAACACTTGTGATACATAGCATATTTAAGAAATAACTAAACACGTCATACATGGGGTGATTTTTCAAAGATTAGATTCAAAAAGTGTGAAGAAACTGCGAATAGACTATAAAAGAAATAATGTGTAAATTTGTAAACAGTGGTTTTTATATGGCGTCATTGGTCAGCATCATGTCGGGGAACCGTTTGCCAATCAGCGCATGGTAACCTACTCGCCTGCCAGCAGCCCGGCCAATAGGAAACCTTCCGCATTAAAATGCTGTCAGACACAAGACCCGCTCCCCAAGGTCTCGCGCAGCCAATCAGAGTGGAAGAGCACGTGCACGTTGAAGAAACCACTGTGCCAATTCGTCTCTGTGCGCTTGATTTTTATAAGATTGATTTCAAAATAATTAAATTAACCAGAGTAAAAGCTTGTAAATGCTGTTTACGGTAAAGTGAGCACTTTTGAAAGCCCCGAATAAGATATATTTTTCTCCTAATTTTGTATCTTTCCGCTATAAGTAAAATTTCCGTTGCCATGGACCTAATCGCTTTATTCATGCGCCAGACATGTGAAAACATGAAATTGTTATAAACCTAAGTGTGTAAATAACATGCTAATTCGTACTATGTGTATAAAGCACACAAACACCAAGATTATATGCCATACTTTTTTAACCCTACTCTTGCAATACAACGGCAAACGTTGGAACTATTTTCCTTAATTTGCTGCAAATGTTTACGGTAGCGTATTTGCAGTTAACGGGCAGTGATTTTTTTTTTCAAACATTGATTTCTACAAGTGCTTATTTTACCATGAACAGCCTATATGTATTTGAATTACCTACTAATCAGGATATGCCAAGAAAAAAAAACATTTTTCTGTTGATGACTTAAATGTCGCCGATTACGAAGCAGAATGAGGCCGAAAAATAACGATTCTACCAGGTTTTTTTTTCCTCAGTTCGGCTCCTGAAAATACTGCATACATTGTGAAGTGAACAAGACAATAAATAAAAATATGNGTTTTTTTTTCCTCAGTTCGGCTCCTGAAAATACTGCATACATTGTGAAGTGAACAAGACAATAAATAAAAATATGCGAGGGGCTAGGGAGAAATAAACAATCGTTCCGGCAGCTAATCGCCAGCATTACAAGCGATTTCGGAATCCGCGCGAGTGCCGGGTGTTGGCGTAACACTGGTGGACCCCGCCACCTTTTTTATTTTCTTTTTCTCGGCCCCCCTCATAAGGCGAGGACTGGAATTTTCCGGTCGCAGCGGAGGTGCAATCGGCGGGCGAGACGGCACCGACGAGATAAGAGACCAGGCGACCCTGCGAATTTACGATCGTCGAGGAATTGCCGACACGCTTGCCGTATATATCTCCCGGCGTTGCCAACTTAGCGGGTCCGACCACTGCCGGACGTAACTTCTCCGGACCGTAAATTATTCGCCGCCGCCAAGGTGTCCCGCTTCACCTGTAATCTTAAGAGGAATTTAATTCCGGCCGTAAAGCGACCGCGCCGGCCCTTTAAAATACGGCGCTACCCGATAGTTTCTTTTTCCCGACGCCCCTCTGGAAGGCCTTAAAAGGTTGGCAACACCTGCAGCGAGCACCTTTGACCATATCTCCGCGAGCATTTTAATGTTATAACTTGCAACCAGCGGTCGTGGTTATATTTCAGGGTAAGCCGCGCAACTCCAGCACAGAGTATATATATGTATTCGGAGGTAAAATGGCGTCGCGGTTTTTTTGATGTAGGGATGCCAACTGTGCCGCATTGTACGGGATTTCCCGTATCCTAGGGCTGAAAGAATTATCCCGTATGAACATAGGACGGGGTATCATATATACCGTATCTCAGAAATATTTGAAATTAATTCGAATGTTAATAACAGAAAGCCAAGAAAACTGGCGAAAAATGAATTTGAAATTATAGACTTTACAGTACAAATATGAAAACTGAACGAAGCTAATACGTTAGGCTGGCTACAGCTCAGGTTTATTGTCCGTGTCATAAGAATGTCATGGAGAATAATTTTCTTGGATGTTTGTTATGTAGTTCGCCCGTTTTTCAATTTTGACTTTTTAGATGAAATTTAAAGTCAAGATAGCCAGAANTGGATGTTTGTTATGTAGTTCGCCCGTTTTTCAATTTTGACTTTTTAGATGAAATTTAAAGTCAAGATAGCCAGAAGTAAAACCGTTGTTTTAGGTGTACCGAATGTCTGATTTCAAAGGAATTGTAACGTGCCACTCTCGGAACTTGAAGATACGCTCTAGATGAAACCAAAGTCCGTGTAAAAATAACTGTTTTAAAATTTATAAGAATCAAGATTTTAAATCAAAATGTACATATATATGCAAAAAAAACCTTAACGAATACTATTTTTCAAACGATTAAACCATGTTTTTTTCAGTTGCTGTTGATATCATGATACAAGACAATATACTGTAATACCATTCAAATATACTACAAATATTTTTGTGCTCCTATGAACCCCCCCTCTTTCGTAGTCCTCCCCTGCGGCTGCGTCTGCCTTACTAATCATATCGGAATTTCTGGTCAGGAAAGTTCCATCTCCATTGGACGATCAGGAAGGAAACAAAGATATTATAAATGGGAGGTATAGTCCTTTCGTTGTTACTTCCAAATTTTCTGAAGCCCTGCTAAAGTTCTACTCTCAGGATATTCCTCCGCCTCGTGCGGACAAAGCTTAACATGTCTGGAAAATTACGCCAGAGGTACAACGTACCACATTCTTGCGCACCAAGTTTAATAATAGTTTGCAAGAGAACTATTTCTTACTAGGAATTGCCATTTTTTAGTCAATATTAATTATAAATGAAATATCATAACTCATCCTAACTAANACTATTTCTTACTAGGAATTGCCATTTTTTAGTCAATATTAATTATAAATGAAATATCATAACTCATCCTAACTAACATTATAAATGCGAACGTGTGTTTGTTTGTCTGTCTGTCTGTCTGTCCTTTCACATCGCAACGGAGCAACGTGATTTTTTTGTACAGAGATTGTTGGAGGACCGGGAAGTGACATAAGCTACTTTTTATCCCGAAAAAATATCTCATTCCCTCAGGTAANTAAATGCGAACGTGTGTTTGTTTGTCTGTCTGTCTGTCTGTCCTTTCACATCGCAACGGAGCAACGTGATTTTTTTGTACAGAGATTGTTGGAGGACCGGGAAGTGACATAAGCTACTTTTTATCCCGAAAAAATATCTCATTCCCTCAGGTAATTTTTTTTAGTAAAAATAGCGCTCGGGTTATAATGCTGCGTCAATGTGAGTTGTTAGTGTTGGACGGTAAACAATAATTCTGTAGTCCACGCGAGCGGAGCCGCGGGCACAGCTAGTATGTAAAATATAAGTAAAAGTTCAATTTAACCAAGAATAAGATACATTTACGCACATAAGTATTAAACGCTGATACACGGCATATTTAGGAAACAAGTTAACACGCCATACATGGGGTGGTTTTTTCAAAGGTTTGATTCAAAAAGTGCGAAGTTGCCGCGAATAAACTGTACTTCTAATTTTAATATCTTGCTATGGACCTACAAAATTCGCGTTATTGTAGAATTGTCATGGTTAACAGAGCACTTTTGAAAGCTATACTTTTACTTCTCATTTTATATCCTTTAGCCATATGTAAAATTAACAAATCTACAGGCCTGGCAACTTTATTTAAGCGCCGCCCAAGGAAAACGGTAGAATTGTTAGGAATTTTTAATGTCGTACTAATGTGCTGATGAGTACTCTAGTGAATACAAAAAGAGAAATGCTTACTGCAGTGACCATGAATTTAAACATTGCATTTCATGTGTAGTACAGCATATATGTAGTAGTGAACAGTGATTTTTTTTTTTTTTTCAAATATTTGTTTTAAAAGTTTTTACTTTACCGTGATCAGTCTATATCTGGCAATACGGTAAAATTCACAGTCCCATACTTGTATATTCGAGTCTGTGCTTTTTGGTTTTTAGGCTCGTGCAATAGTGAGGCTACAGTTTCCTTTTGTCGTAACGATGAAGTGATTAGGCCGTCTTATCGTTGTTTGTTTCCTATTGGTCCACAGCCATCCTGTCGTCCACTCACCAAAGCAACNAAGTGATTAGGCCGTCTTATCGTTGTTTGTTTCCTATTGGTCCACAGCCATCCTGTCGTCCACTCACCAAAGCAACACAAACGCACGCGTGTTTCAAGTTTTGCTGTCTTCAGCCAGCAACTCAAATTTTTTCAGATCTCTACACGTTTCGCGTGTCTAAAAATAATTATACTGATATATCCGTGATACCACCTTGTCGCATTCGAAGTGAAGTTTCATGATGCGAGGTATCTTTTCGTTTTCTTTTCGCTCGGAAGTTTTGCTCGGTTTGTATGAACGTGCGTGCGGACTTGCTATTAAAGCGTTCACTTCCTGGAACCCGTTATCATTCTAGATACCATTCCTCTATCAGCTGGGCGGAATAAGATTGCCGACAGTTATCTTCACTCCCTTGAACGTCAAGTTCCTCGTGCTAGTTATCTAATTTATGATTCTGCTATCAGCTAAGTAACAGAAGAATATTGCAAGTAAAATCATTCAGTGCAGGGAGAAAAGAAAACCTATTAACTGTGAAGTGTTCGATGGCGACGGTTAATTGAATGCAAATAAACAAACGAAAGACAGTGCTTTCCTCATACTTAGCTTTCTTTGTCATGCATCATCCATTCCTTCGCGTGACCAAAGTCATCGCTGACGTTTTTTAATTTTATGTATGTAAATATGACCTTGCAGTACAGAGTCAATTAATTATGCTCCCCAAGTGTCAAACAATGTTTATTGTAATATTTATTACACTTCAATCCGTAGATGAAGCATGAGTATGCTCGGAATGATACAGTGCCTCGGTTTTTTGCTATGCATAACGTACCTGCGTTAGTAATTTAAGTTAACGACTCTGACTTGGCAAAGTGACAGCATGCATATTGTTACGCGCTCGCTGCTTCGNTGCGTTAGTAATTTAAGTTAACGACTCTGACTTGGCAAAGTGACAGCATGCATATTGTTACGCGCTCGCTGCTTCGTATCCCGCGCGAACTAGTGGAAGTGAAGGACAGCAGTTATATGATAGCGGTGGTGGCAAGTCAATGGAATGTTTTGAATTACAGGCGCGCGCTAAACCAAGAACCATCTACCTATTACCATAAAGCGAGCCGACACGATAATCTTTTTGCGTCACGCGCTGCTGACCTACGTTGTATTAAGTTTCTGCGTCTGAGAAATTTTCTAGTTGTTTACTGCCCTAGATTCTGTCCGCATGACTCGGGGTGCGTCGAACTTTCCAGGTCAGGCCAGCAGAGTATAAACTGTGCGACCGGCCTACGGACCGAGAGTAGTTGCTAAATGGATGAGTGACTGAGTTCCGAGCGATAGAAGACGAGCGGCGAGAGAAGTGACTGCGAGTATCAAGCAGTAAAGAGTGCGGCTGTTAGGTTGGACTATTGGACTAGATGCATGAGTGAAATACATTAAAAATTATGGCAACAGATATACTGAACACGTGTTAATGATGTGTGTGAGTTAATTGACTGTAACCAAACAGATACATTGAGAAGGACGTTAATTGGAGTTGAAATATACATTAAATATTGAGCTCAATGTGAAATAGCAAGAGAAATAGTGGTGACAGATAATTTAATTCTGTAAATGATAGCTGTGTGAATAAATAAGAAATCTAATTTAGTTATTTTATTTTTTTTAATTGAGACCTCCATCCCTCACGAACTCAGATACGCCCCACATGCCTTTTTGTAACAATACTTAATCCAGTGTGAACGGAACACTTCACACGTATACCCACACACACATTGATGGCACTAGTGTTACTGAATAGAATGTTGAGTTTAGTACACGACTATATGGCTTCTGCCTCCCTCAACCACGAACGAATCCAATACCCGACACGGCATTCAACTTAGATTTTCAGACGTTGCAGTTAGACAATGAGTGTTTTCGAGTTACTTTTCTGTTCCATACTCAATATAGGCTATTCGCGGTTGTCTAAGCATTTTTGAAAACCCTGTGTAACATCTGCTTTTCTCCTCATATTTTATCCTTCCACCATATGTAAAATGTACATTGTCATGGGCCTAACGACCATTCATGCGTCAGTAAAATAAAAATGTGAAAATGTTATTAAACCAAATGTGTTACAAATATGCTAATTCGTACTCCAATGTGTGAAAAGCAAAAAAAAACCTTGATTTGCTATGATAAACATTTCACTCCAGATAAAACAACAANTGTTATTAAACCAAATGTGTTACAAATATGCTAATTCGTACTCCAATGTGTGAAAAGCAAAAAAAAACCTTGATTTGCTATGATAAACATTTCACTCCAGATAAAACAACAATACTTAGATCTGTTTTACTTAATTCGCTGCTAACTTAACTAGGAGCTAACATGCCAGTGTGTACGGCAGCATACATGCAGTTAGTTAAATGGTTGTGATATTTTCCATAAGTTGATTTCAAAAGTGCTCACTTTACCGTAAACAGCGTATACCATATTTTATTAAATTTTATAGTACATTTCATGCAGAAAATATATTACATATGTAAAAAAAAATTTACATTTTTATTTACATTATATGTACATACACATTTCGAGAGTGGTTTTAAAAGACGCAATGTGNAGGTCAGGCCAGCAGAGTATAAACTGTGCGACCGGCCTACGGACCGAGAGTAGTTGCTAAATGGATGAGTGACTGAATTCCGAGCGATAGAAGACGAGCGGCGAGAGAAGTGACGAGTGGAAGGGAAATCTGTGACTGCGAGTATCAAGCAGTAAAGAGTGCGGCTGTTAGGTTGGACTATTGAACTAGATGCATGAGTGAAATACATTAAAAATTATGGCAACAGATATACTGAACACGTGTTAATGATGAGTGTGAGTTAATTGACTGTAACCAAACAGATACATTGAGAAGGACGTTAATTGGAGTTGAAATATACATTAAATATTGAGCTCAATGTGAAATAACAAGAGAAATAGTGGTGACAGATAATTTAATTCTGTAAATGATAGCTGTGTGAATAAATAAGAAATCTAATTAAGTTATTTTATTTTTTTTTATTGAGACCTCCATCCCTCACGAACTCAGATACGCCCCACATGCCTTTTTGTAACAATACTTAATCCAGTGTGAACGGAACACTTCACACGTATACCCACACACACATTGATGGCACTAGTGTTACTGAATAGAATGTTGAGTTTAGTACACGACTATATGGCTTCTGCCTCCCTCAACCACGAACGAATCCAATACCCGGCACGGCATTCAACTTAGATTTTCAGACGTTGCAGTTAGACAATGAGTGTTTTCGAGTTACTTTTCTGTTCCATACTCAATATAGGCTATTCGCGGTTGTCTAAGCATTTTTGAAAACCCTGTGTAACATCTGCTTTTCTCCTCATATTTTATCCTTCCACCATATGTAAAATGTACATTGTCATGGGCCTAACGACCATTCATGCGTCAGTAAAATAAAAATGTGAAAATTTTATTAAACCAAATGTGTTACAAATATGCTAATTCGTACTCCAATGTGTGAAAAGCAGAAAAAACCTTGATTTGCTATGATAAACATTTCACTCCAGATAAAACAACAATACTTAGATCTGTTTTACTTAATTCGCTGCTAACTTAACTAGGAGCTAACATGCCAGTGTGTACGGCAGCATACATGCAGTTAGTTAAATGGTTGTGATATTTTTCATAAGTTGATTTCAAAAGTGCTCACTTTACCGTAAACAGCGTATACCATATTTTATTAAATTTTATAGTACATTTCATGCAGAAAATATATTACATATGTAAAAAAAAAATTTACATTTTTATTTACATTATATGTACATACACATTTCGAGAGTGGTTTTAAAAGACGCAATGTGTGGTTTGCCGTTAACTCAGATTTTTAAAACCTGGATATTTCCTTTACTCAGTCCACTATGCGTTCTTATTAACATTGCCACGGATATAATGGTTAGTATTAATGCGCGCTAAAGAGTCACACTGAAATTTTTAAAAACATAAATGTGTTCCTGCAAAGCAATTTCTTTCGTAGATTGTCGTGAAAAATTTATATGTCCACCAGTTTAGAACAGCACACTTTTACCATGACTTTAAAACACAAAACAACTTTTTTATTATTCGCTGGCAACATTATTCCTGTTACGTTCACTAGAGGAACCCGTGGTCCGGCCGAGACACTACCTAACCCCTACTTTCTCTCCAGTACAGTGTCGGAGCTGTGTCGATGCTCACGGCGTCGACCCTTCTCAGGGGAGAGCACCCTCCAGCGGGTCTGTCATGACCGTGACGCTAGCAAACGCACAGCAGTTTTGCGTTCGACCGCGACGCAAAACCGTACTTTGCGTTAGTTCCGATTACGACCGCTCGGTTCGCGAACGCAAAGTCTGCGTCGGCGATAAAAACGGTCGCAGTCGGGAGACATGCAACGAGCAAACCACTTTGCGTCTCGCGCAGCAAGAGAAAATGGCGGCGGACAGATTTCACGAGTGGCCGTAACCTCGTGAACAGAAAATTGTTGTAATTAAATAATGGAGCTTAGAAACAGTATCATCCGTATGTTAAAGTATTCATTTTCATTCCCAAAGTAGTTTAAGGTTACAGAAGAAATTGACATTTGTTTTCAAAATGAGTACGTCTATTTTCAAGCCCCCGTGTCGCACGGTTCTGTGGAAGCTATTTAAACTATTGTGATTCGCTTAGTTGCTAATTGCACTGTAGCGTAGTGGATAGAGTCGCAGCTTACACACTAAAGATACAATTTTCGTGGGTTATAATCCGGTATGGCCTTTTTTAAAAAAACTAATAGTAGTTTTTCAACGGTTTAACAAACCAGTAATTTAAAAAAAAATTTCTCGCCGTGCGCACACATTATGAACATTTTTTAATAACTGAAATTTTTATCCACGTAAGCCTACGTCTTTTTTTATTATGTACTATATTAGAGTTAAAAATGCACTGCACGTAATTACAGTTTTTTTTTAAATAATCNACAAACCAGTAATTTAAAAAAAAATTTCTCGCCGTGCGCACACATTATGAACATTTTTTAATAACTGAAATTTTTATCCACGTAAGCCTACGTCTTTTTTTATTGTGTACTATATTAGAGTTAAAAATGCACTGCACGTAATTACAGTTTTTTTTTAAATAATGTATTGCGAGTTACAAATTACAATGAACTAAATTAAATATGATTCATAGCATGGAGTATTTGTTATTAATTAACACTTTAAAGAGAGAATATTCTGTTCGTTAGGTTGCATTATTTGAGCGAAATTCACGTAGTTTTATCGTCTCTAAACTCCTGATTTTTACGTGCAACTTTATGAATAGACTAGGAATGTTAGCGTTTGTAAGCTATGATTATCAGTAGGTACACAAGAAAAACGCACGTAAGAGTATACGCAAAATATGAAATATCACAGTTCACAACTTCCTGCTGGTTGACCACGTTTCAATATTTTGCTCTATGTTCGTAATGTGTGTATTTTTATACTTATTTTCTTCTTTGCGCGCGTGTTGTTAATTTAAGTGACGTAAAAATTGGCTTTTGGGAGACGTTGAAGACACACACTTGCATTGATTTTATTTAAAAGGGAGATATTTTTCAATGTAAGTTTCGCCAACTGTCGTCGCAAAGTGTGTATTGACGCACAGTGTTTGCTCTGAAGCAAAAGGTAACGATCGTCGCGAGGAGGAGTGGTCATAAGCGGTAAAACGCTATATGAAACACAGTAGAGCTGAAAGTTGCGTTCGGAAGCAAATTAGCGTTCGTGGGTCACAATAGGGGCCTCCTTCAGCTTGCGAAGAAGGGGACACCAGAGGGGACCTGTTGGTGCGGGCCAACCGATCAGCCCGTGTTAGTACTTGTTTTCCATGGCACGTGTGGGTTTTCAGAAACCGGCAAGCGCCCAGAGCGAACACATGTAGCCTCAGAACAGGCATGGTTGGAGGACATTTTAAAGCCTCATCGGTCTGACAACCATTTCAGACAGAGTGCTCGCCCAGTCATCCCACCTACAGCCGCCCCTACCAGCAGAGGGTACGTATCTCAACACGTGCGGAGAGTGAAGAGTAAAGATATTTGAGCGGCTTTTAACGTCGTGGTCTTGAGAGCCGACGAGGGTGAAGCGAGGTGAGTATGGAGTGGTGCCGGAATGAAGGGGTCGGGGGAAACGGGATACCCCCGAGAAAACCCGCCTACCAGTGGCATCGTTCGGCACGATTCCCACAAGCGGAGAGACCTGGCCGCGGATTGAACCCGGTTCGCCTTTGTGGGAGGCGAGCAGGCTAACCACTCAGCCACCGCGGCCCCACGTGTGGAGAGGGACGGCCCCCTTGCCCTATTCAGGCTTCTACCACACAACCTGGAGAGAGTATCGAGTAAGCACCACCGGGCTCTTTACAGAAAGAAAAACCTCACGTACGGCGTAGGTTAGTTCTGGCGTGTAGCTTTTCATGACTTAACTCATGGTGAAAATCATGAGTTCACACACAAGCAAGATACGCGCGCCATTTTGTTTCCTGAATACACACCCGACACGCGCATGCGCAGTAGTACCTGCCATACCGGTCCACAGCCTCTCTTCGGCGGGAAAGAAAATTGCCAGACAAATCCCCTAGAGTAAAAAAAAAAATGTTTTGTTTTTAATTTATAACCATTTCTGGTAATNAAGAAAATTGCCAGACAAATCCCCTAGAGTAAAAAAAAAAATGTTTTGTTTTTAATTTATAACCATTTCTGGTAATTAGCGGAAGATGAAAGTTTTTGTTGTGAGGTTTTGGGACCGTAACGGGATAATGTACGCCCACCAACCACTCGGCACCGCTTTGTTCGATGTCTAGACCTCGAGTCGGAGTAATTAGTACCGTTTACACGTCAAGCATATCCCCCGTGGGCAAGGCTCTCTGCTAAGGGTACTGGTATCCAAAAAAAAAATCGTTATTTTATACTTGTATGAAACACCGTTCAACTACTAGACATGGCTTATAAGTACTCTTTCATCCCGTAAAAAAATTTAGTTTACATAGTTTTTGCATTATGGCATGTCAAAATCACAAGTTTAGTTGTTTTTACGANATCCCGTAAAAAAATTTAGTTTACATAGTTTTTGCATTATGGCATGTCAAAATCACAAGTTTAGTTGTTTTTACGACGTACAAATAAAACGAACGAAATTATTTACAAACTGAAACGTTATGTAGTAATTAATTTTAAGGTATGCTTAACAAAACTTAGTTGGCAGGAAATCACAAACTGCTACAAATAAAAAATAATTTCCTTATTTTAAGCATTTTTTATTGCGAAAACCTTTCATAGCATGATTTTAAAGGTTCCTCGAAGTAACTCATGGTATCTTATTTCAGTGTGAATTATCTCATTTCGGTAAATTAGTTTTTATTATGTGTACGTCTCAATAACAGACCGTGTAAAAAATATCCTGTCTATTTTTTTTNATTTCGGTAAATTAGTTTTTATTATGTGTACGTCTCAATAACAGACCGTGTAAAAAATATCCTGTCTATTTTTTTTACGAGAAAATAGTACTTGAAAGTAATTTCTACAAGTAGAACAGCATTTCGTACAGACATAAAATAATGCATTTTTCATTTACGAGCATCTTTAAGGTAGAGGTGCTTCTAGAGGAGCAATGCACTTCACTGTAGATCAGGCAGAATTTACTGATAAATACTACACACTCTGAGAGTACTACTATTCATGTTTCATATGAAATAAGAATGCTTATATTTTGTAACAATGTATGCTTTTATAGAACTTACTTTTTTAAGAAAATTTTAATGGTCAATTTTTAATAAAAGAAATTAGCAGATTGGCTGTATTGTATGTAATAAAACATAAGTAATAATGTTTCTAGACATT
The DNA here is from genome assembly GCA_002778355.1 of Clitarchus hookeri. Taxonomy (NCBI): domain Eukaryota; kingdom Metazoa; phylum Arthropoda; class Insecta; order Phasmatodea; family Phasmatidae; genus Clitarchus; species Clitarchus hookeri. Next base: position 119,464 of record NQII01003185.1, on the reverse strand, counting down.
TTTAATGATTTATTTTATGCTCATACATTTCACTCAGGACAGCCATCATTGATTGGGTATCCGATTGAAGTCACCAACCAGCACGACGGCACCGCACGCCAGTTCAGGGCCCTCTCGCGTAGAGGCGACGACGCACTCGACGCGCGTGGCAGCGTCGCCCTCATCGCCGGCGCGCGTACTCGGCCGCGGCCTGGGGCGCTTGGAAAATTGCCGGAGGTAGGCGCGCCGCTTAATTCCCGCGCGCTCTCGCGAGTAATTGATTCCGGGACACGCTCCCTTTGTAAACGGAGCGCGGCAGTATTTCACGCCAAGGAGGGGAAAGTGCCTCGCCCGAGTTTATGAGGCCGGAGAAGTCGTCGTGACCACTCGGGGCGGAGAGAGATACAGCTGGTCGCTGCAACTGCGCTTCAGCTTCTGAAGATCGCTGCACACTTTCCACAATCCTCCACTTGCAATAAACCCTTTGAAAAATCACCCCATGTATGACGTGTTTGGTCGTTTACTAACTATGCCGTGTATCACAAGCCTTTTATACTTCTGTTAACATAAAGGTATCTAATTTTTTTAAAATTAGAATTCCACGTATAGTTTTATCTATAAATTATATTTAATTTATAATTAATATCATTAAACCATAGAGGGGAAATTAGTGTGTTGGTAACGCCTATTAAGAAATAGTTTTTATTAAAAATGTTACTGCAATGAGTGCGCAAGAATGCGGTGCGTTTTCCCTTTGGTGTAATTTTCTAGACTTCGTCGAGCTTTGTGTGCATGAAGCGGAGGAATGTCCTGGCAGTATAACTTCAGCAGGGCTTCAGAAAAGTTGGAAGTAACCGTGAATGGACTATAGCGGCGCTTTGCGACGTAAATTAAACGCCAGACACGTTAATTGACGTCGTCGGATTTTTCTAAACACAATATTGTGAGATAGGAACGGAGGGAAAAAAAGGAAGGACACGTGAGTAAATATTTCCAGAGTTGCTAC
>NQII01003185.1:93812-116072 GCA_002778355.1 Clitarchus hookeri | reverse complement strand
CCCCTCTCCCCCTCTATCTTACCTCCTACTTCCTTAATAATCAGCGTAATTGTAATTAAATTCGGCATATAAATATTTTAGCATTAAAAATACGAAATTTCTTAAGAAGTCGTTGAAATTTGTGTTTAAAATACCCTTAGCTACCTGCGCTAGCACGTCAAAAATACCATCATGCTTCTACATATTTTGCCACTACCTACACGATACATCTGCGATACACTGCTGTATTTACTACCTGTTTCATACATCTGGTTATTTTTGAAATAAAACAGCACGCAATTCTCTCTTTTCTAGCCCCTGCCCCGTCCATTGTACAAAAATAAAACAACAGTGTGCTGTGCGAAGGTAACTATAGCCTCAGAAATGTTTTCTATAGTTATCGGGAAAGATTGTNCTATATTTATCGGGAAATATTGCTGCGGGCTGTGTGCACCTGTGCGATGAGAAGACGCTTCGGCGGAGCAGGTGGTGTAACAGTGACCGGTAGCAGTTTGAAGGAAGGAGCCCGCCATTGTGCCAGGGCTGCTAAATAAATCGACCCGTTTGCCGCGGTTAACTTGAGGAGACGTGATAACTATCGGTTCTATTGTTACTTCGGACCGTGCCTGCAGCACAAAACGCTTCTCGGAAGCCAGGTCCGCCAGTCTGGTTACCTCGAAAACGCTCANGGGAGCTTTGCTCTCAATCACTTGCGCAAACTACTTCCATCATTGTTTGCAAACTAGCCCCTCGGCACCACGCTTGATCAATGTTTCCTCCCCAAGGCCGGCTGTAACAGGCTGAAATACGATGTTGACATGTGGGCCGTTAAAAGCACCTTGATATTGGCACCACTCCCAGAGAGCCTGGAGAATTCAGAACGTAATTAATGTTCCACCCCTCTCGAAACGGAACCAATTATCTGTAAGGTTTGTGTCACCGTTCTCGAAATGATAATCGCTCTTCGGAATTTACGCTCGGCTTTTACATAAATGACTCATTGACAGCCTAATGTTACAATTTTTATGTGTTTTTAAGTGCAGCGCGGCTTTAACGGAGATAACTAGTGTTACAAGCGTTGGAGTAATTTGTTGCATGCTGTTTAATACAGTTAGGTTATATTTATATGTAAAGGGGAATGCAGTGACATTATACGATAAATTTTCACGTTTAGACCTAGATTAGGACAATAATGTAGGCCTTCAGTAAGTCTTCACACTGTACTACGATTATAGGCCTAATAATGTTTAAATTTTGTGGCAAATTAAGTGGTTTATTTTTGCTTTATACACATTACAGTATGAATTGGCTAAGTAGTAACACGTTTAGGATCCTTACTATTCCACTTTTTAATTTTACTGACGCATGAATAATGTAATTTGACCCATAAAAATGTGGCCAAATTTTACATATGGCAGGACACAAAATAATAAGAAAATTAGATCTTAAGCAGGGTTTCCAGAAGTGTTAATTTTACCACGAACAGCCTTCACCTAGTCACAATTTGGATACGGCCTAAGAAAGATTATTTTGACCTCTTCCCCTTGAGGTTGTTGGATTAAAATTTGTTTCTCCGAAACCTGGCAGTAGAGAATATGTTCTACATTGTGCGGGCCCGTAGGGTATAGTTTATTTCTCTTCCTGAAATCTATATTACAGGTTTTTTATCTTCCTTCTATCAACTCTATTGTCGTCCGCATAAAATATTCACTTCTTTTTTTCGCAGCTGTTGCCTGTTAGTAAGTAACGAAGGCAGTGAAACTGCGACAAACTCATAACGTTTGGGGAAACTATTATCTGTGCTCTGTCACGTCAAACTTTTTTATTCGGCCCCTCTGCAGCAGAAGTAGGGAGATAACTGCGAAGTTCGAGATGGAAGTGATGCTGGCATGTGTGCCTTGGAGTTCGCGGAATGAACCTGCTGTTTCGCCTCTGCACGGTAAACGGAACATTTTTGAAATCAACATTTGAAAGTTGTCACTGCCGCTGCCTGCATATATTTTAACGGGCCCACTGATTGGCATGTGCCCAAGGAAAGTTGGTAAGGACGGAAGGAAAGTAGTCCCATGTCTTAAAGTTGAAATAAAAGTTTTTGGCAAACGTTTGTGAATACTGAAGTCATTTAATATGCATTCTTTTTTTTAATGCACGTATGCTAAGTGTAAGAACTAGCAAATTTGAAAAATATTTGCTTTCAAATAACATTGCTAATTTTCACTTCACCGACCCATGACTAAAGTGAGCAGAACCCATGGCAGTGTTAAGGAAAAACTGACTGACATCAACGCCCAGCCTCAACCATTGGTCCTAGAAACGTAAAATATGGAGGGAATATTCTTTATGTAATGTAGGCAGCTACTAAGGAGGGATATTTAAAAATTCATGTCTGCTGAAAGTTTTTATGGAGAAAAAATATTAGATTGTTTTATTAACTCTAAACTTCGTGAAAGTGCTATGCAAATTAAATCATTAAACACGTGGTTAACAGTTTCTTAGAAATAAACCAGTAGTAAAATGGTTCTATTAGCTAAAACGGTAAAGAACATTGTTTACTAAGAAGTGTTGTAAAAAAGCCTAAATATAATGTTGACACGGCCGATTACTAACGTCATCTCCAAACTTAACAGCCAAAATTCTCTTATTTTTGTACAAGCATTTCATTCCGCTTCCTATTTTAAAATGTGTATTCTATTTTTACGACATACTTACTGTTTCGAATATATTAAAACGAAAACACGAATCCCACGAGAACGAGGTCGCAGACAATAGCTAGTTTTTACATATGGGGAAGAATACACAATGTATATATAGCCTAATCGCGGTTTCTTGACACTTTTTGGATCAAACCTTTAAAAAATCACCCCATTTATGGCGTGTATACTTGTGTTTTTAAAATTGCCTTATTTTTGGATAAATTGAACTCTTACTTATATTTTATGTTCAGATTTTAAGATTTCCTTTATAAATATTATGAATAAAAACAGTGAGAAAATAGCTGTGTAGGTAATGCCTGGTAATAAATAGTTCTTATGCAAAATATTATTACACCGAGTGCGCACGAATGCGGTGCGTTGTGTTATGCTTTTGACATTTTGTTATTATTTATCCTTAACGGGGATATAGGGATGTAACAAACTATTAGTTATGCAATGAACACTATATAAAAGAGATTTATTTAACATTAAGGTTGTACAATATTATTTCAATATAAATATGATTGAATATGAACGGGGGGAGGAGCTATACAAATATACTGAAATATGAAACGATATTATTTTATAAATATTTAACTAGCCACGTTCTGAGTAAAGCCTAATTGGAGAGTCCCCACATTGTTCATGATTCCGGAGGCTGATTATGACGGTGCAAGTCGACGGCCGGACACACCCACCTTCAGTGATCTTCTCGTTCCAATGGCCCGACGACAAAAGACACCGTCCACGGACTACACTGCCCTATATCGGCTGCGTTGTCCACGTTTACTGGCTGGTGGAGGGGATTTCTGTGGTTTGCGATTTCATAACTAATTTCAGCGATCACGGCCCGTGTCCTGGATAAATAAGTGCAGGTGTGATCAGGCAGGCCGCTCAGCTAAGGGCCTGACCAACTCTCTTAACAGTTGTCCGTATGGTGTAATTTTCTATCTAGACTAGGTTAGGCTTTGTTTGCAAGGGGCAGAGGAATATACTGGAAGTAGAACTTCAGCAGGACTTGAGAAAAGTTGGAAGTAACCGTGAAAGGACTATATACATACAGGTTTTGAAGGCCCGAAGGCCAGCACACCCTCCATCCTCCCGCACTACAACTGTACTCTGGTGAGTACGACAGTGCACGGCANTCCCCAAGGCCGGCTGTAACAGGCTGAAATACGATGTTGACATGTGGGCCGTTAAAAGCACCTTGATATTGGCACCGCTCCCAGAGAGCCTGGAGAATTCAGAACGTAATTAATGTTCCACCCCTCTCGAAACGGAACCAATTATCTGTAAGGTTTGTGTCACCGTTCTCGAAATGATAATCGCTCTTCGGAATTTACGCTCGGCTTTTACATAAATGACTCATTGACAGCCTAATGTTACAATTTTTATGTGTTTTTAAGTGCAGCGCGGCTTTAACGGAGATAACTAGTGTTACAAGCGTTGGAGTAATTTGTTGCATGCTGTTTAATACAGTTAGGTTATATTTATATGTNCGGAGATAACTAGTGTTACAAGCGTTGGAGTAATTTGTTGCATGCTGTTTAATACAGTTAGGTTATATTTATATGTGAAGGGGAATGCAGTGGCATTCTACGATAAATTTTCACGTTTAGACCTAGATCAGGACAATAATGTAGGCCTTCAGTAAGTCTTGACACTGTACTACGATTATAGGCCTAATAATGTTTAAATTTTGTGGCAAATTAAGTGGTTTATTTTTGCTTTATACATATTAGAGTATGAATTGACTTAGTAGTAACACGTTTAGGATCCTTACTATTCCACTTTTTAATTTTACTGACGCATGAATAATGTAATTTGACCCATAAAAATGTGGCCAAATTTTACATATGGCAGGACACAAAATAATAACAAAATTAGATCTTAAGCAGGGTTTCCAGAAGTGTTAATTTTACCACGAACAGCCTTCACCTAGTCACAATTTGGATACGGCCTAAGAAAGATTATTTTTACCTCTTCCCCTTGAGGTTGTTGGATTTAAATTAGTTTCTCCGAAACCTGGCAGTAGAGAATACGCTCTACGTTGTGCGGGCCCGTAGGGTATAGTTCATTTCTCTTCCTGAAATCTATATTACAGGTTTTTTATCTTCCTGCTATCAACTCTATTGTCGTTCGCATTAAATATTCACTTTTTTTTCACAGCTGTTGCCTGTTAGTAAGTAATGAAGGCAGTGAAACTGCGACAAACTCATAACGTTTGGGGAAACTATTATCTGTGCTCTGTCACGTCAAAAATTTTTATTGGGCCCCTCTGCAGCAGAAGTAGCGAGATGACTGCGAAGTTCGAGATGGAAGTGATGCTGGCATGTGTGCCTGGAGTTCGCGGAATGAACCTGCTGTTTCGCCTCTGCACGGTAAACGGAACATTTTTGAAATCAACATTTGAAAGTTGTCACTGCCGCTACCTGCGTATATTTTAACGGGCCCGCTGATTGGCATACGCTCAGTAAAGTTGGTATCCAGGGAGGGAAAGTAGTTCCTTGTCTTAAAGTTGAAATAAAAGTTTTTGGCAAACGTTTGTGAATACTGAAGTCATTTCATATGCATTCTTTTTTTTAATGCACTTAGGCTAAGTGTAAGAACTAGCAAATTTGAAAAATATTTATACTTTTAAATAACATTGCTAATTTTCACTTGGCCGACCCATGACTAAAGTGAGCAGAACCCATGGCAATGTTAAGGAAAAACTTACTGACATCAACGTCCAGCCTCAACCGTTGGTCCTAGAAACGTAAAATATGGAGGGAATATTCTTTATGTAATGTAGGCAACTACTAAGGAGGGATAATTTAAATATTAATGTGGGCTGAAAGTTTGTATGGAGAAAAAATATTAGATTGTTCTTATTAACTCTAAACTTCGTGAAAGTGCTATGCAAATTAAATCATTAAACACGTGGTTAACAGTTTCTTAGAAATAAACCAGTAGTAAACCAGTATTTTTACGACATACTTACTATTTCGAATACATTAAAACGAAAACACGAATCCCACGAGGACGAGGTCGCGGACAATAGCAATTGAACTCTTATTTATATTTTATGTGCAAATTATAATATTTCCTTTATAAATATTATGAATAAAAACAGTGAGAAAATAGTTGTGTAGGTAATGCCCAGTAATAAATAGTTCTTATGCAAAATATTATTACTCCGAGTGCGCACGAATGCGGTGCGTTGTTATGCTTTTGACATTTTGTTATTATTTATCCTTAACGGGGATATAGGGGCGTAACAAGTTATGAGTTATGTAATGAGCACTATATAAAAGAGATTTATTTAACATTAAGGTTGTACAATATTATTTCAATATAAATATGATTGAATATGAACGGGAGGAGGAGCTATACAAATATACTGAAATATGAAACGATATTATTTTATAAATATTTAACCAGCCACGTTCTGAGTAAAGTCTAATTGGAGAGTCCCCACATTGTTCATGATTCCGGAGGCTGATTATGATGGCGCAAGTCGACGGCCGGACACACCCACCTTCAGTGATCTTCTCGTTCCAATGGCCCGACGACAANACCTTCAGTGATCTTCTCGTTCCAATGGCCCGACGACAAAATACACCGTCCACGGACTACACTGCCCTATATCGGCTGCGTTGTCCACGTTTACTGGCCGGTGGAGGGGATTTCTGTGGTTTGCGATTTCATAACTAATTTCAGCGATCACGGCCCGTGTCCTGGATAAATAAGTGCAGGTGTGATCAGGCAGGCCGCTCAGCTAAGGGCCTGACCAACTCTCTTAACAGTTGTCCCTACGGCGTAATTTTCTATCTAGACTAGGCTAAGCTTTGTTTGCAAGGGGCAGAGGAATATACTGGAAGTAGAACTTCAGCAGGGCTTGAGAAAAGTTGGAAGTAACCTTGAAAGGACTATATACATACAGGTTTTTAAGGCCCGAAGGCCAGCACACCCTCCATCCTCCCGCACTACAACTGTACTCTGGTGAGTACGACAGTGCACGGCACTTTCTCCTCTTGGTCTCTTCGGGCCATTCACTTTCCTTAATGCCGTTACTCGGTTTATCTACCGGTTTTCTCAAAAATCTGTCCTCGCCAATCAGAGATACTCCGACATTATTTTGGAAGCCTTTACCTGAGTACGCCTTTATGGGACATCAGAAATTTGTTCTTTTTGCCATGTATCATACTCCTAGTCTTCTTCCAATTTTCGTGGCAAATTTGTTCCACAACTTGTTTAGAACTTAATTTGTCATGACGTTTTCCATATCAAAGTGAATGCCCTTTTCTTCCATTTGTACTTCTAGCCAGCTCCTGATGTCTTCGGTCTTTAGACATTCCATTATTACATGCTGGACCGTGTCGTCCACTCCGCATGCGTCACACAGTTCTATGTACATACAAGTGGATTTTTAACAAGGCGGGGGCCACGGTAGCTGAGCGGTCAGCCTGTTCGCCTCCCACCAAGGCCAGCCGGGTTCAATCTCCGGCCAGGTCACTAGGATTTTCGCATGTGGGAATCGTGCCGGACGAAGCCGCTGGCCGGCGGATTTTCTCGGGTATCTCCCCCCACTCCCCCATCTTTCATTCGGGCGCTGCTCCTTACTCACTTCAATCATGCTTAATTGACCGTGAGCAGCCTGTATTCGTGAGTACTCCGCGGTCGTACCCGAGGCTCTAGGGGTGTCGTTGGGGTGGAGTGGTTAATTTAACGCGGTATTGTCGGCAGTGAGGCCCCGGGGAGAGAGCCGCCTCGTTGGCGCGAGAGCTGGGTCCGCCCGCGGGGAGCAGGCGAGGCTCGTTATCCCAGTGCCGCCGATTGCTACCGCACGCGCCCGTCGCCGCAATTTGCATGCGCGCGTGGGCGGCCCCACACCTACACACACACTCACACACTCACACACTCTCTCTCTCTCTCTTTTTTTTCTTTTTCTCTCTTTCTCTCTTTTTCTCTTTTTCTCTTCCTCTCTTCNCCTACACCTACACACACACACACTCACACACTCTCTCTCTCTCTCTCTTTTCTTTTTCTCTCTTTCTCTCTTTTTATCTTTTTCTCTTCCTCTCTTTCTCTCTCTTTCTCTCTTTCGCTTTCTCTTTCTCACTCTTACTCTTACTCTCTCTCTCTCGCCCCTGTCATCCTGTACAATTTTTTCGTCAAACTGGTGCCAATAAGTTTGGTAAAATAAAGTTGGATGGTTATGACGTCATCGAAACGACATAAACGCCGCCATATTTGCCCGAGGAAATGGGATGGCTTCAGTTACCATCAAACATTTGAAGACTACAACCGGTTCTAAAATGTATTTGATGATAAGAGGTCTCAGCGAATCAGAATCGTGCACGACCAAAATGGACGTCAAGAAACTTTAAAATAACGAACAATTGCTGGAAATGAAGTAGTTTGAGAAAATAATTAATTTATGTAGAAGCTGACTGGGCATGAGTGCTATTTTAAGTAAATATTACACATATTACGAACTTAGAGGCATTAAATTTCATTGTGCAGGAAACATCTCTGATAAATAAAATTTGAATTTAATAAAAAAGCGAATCTCACTATGAAAATAATTTTACAATAATTATTCAAATTGAATTCTCCTAGTAAACAAATTTCACGGCGTAGCACTTTTTCAAACACATTCAAGATTATTTCATAAAATTTGTTTGGAAGGAAAAATTTGATGGCCGTATTTTGTCTTAAAATTTTATTGCCAAATATAGTTGAAGGCGAAAATTTGACATTGTGACAGGGGCTTTACACATACATAAACATCAGCTCGAGCTACTGAGAAGGACTTCAACACTGGCACACAGTTCTTAAGGCGATTTCCTAGTACAGTAAATTCACGGTTACTTCCAACTTTTCTAAAGCCATGCTACAGAACTACTTTCAGGATATACCTCCGCGTCATGCAAACAAAGCTAAACCAAGTCCAGAAAATTAAACCAAAGGGCCAACGCACCGCATTCGTGCGCATTCGGTTCAATATNCGCACCGCATTCGTGCGCATTCGGTTCAATATAATTTTGCATGAGAACTATTTCTTACTAGGAATTACCAACACCGCCTAATTTTATACTAATTTTATTCGTATTGATAATAAGTGAATCATTATAATTTATAAATAAAATATAAGTAAAATTCAAGTAAAACAAAAATAAGATACTTTGATGTTAACCTAAGTATAAAACGCTTGTGATATGACATGTTAGTAAACAACCAAATAAGTCATTCATGCAGTGATTTTTCAAAGGTCTGATTCAAAAAGTGTGAAGATCGCGGTAAAGTGTGCACTTTTGAAATCAATCTTTGAAAAATGTTACTGCCCCTACCTGCTCTTATATTTTTATGGTCACACTGACTATCATGCGTTCCGTAAAGTTGGCAACGATGGAGGAAAANCCCCTACCTGCTCTTATATTTTTATGGTCACACTGACTATCATGCGTTCCGTAAAGTTGGCAACGATGGAGGAAAAGTAGTTCCATGTCTTAAGGTTAAATTAAACAGTATGAAGTAAACATTTGTGAATACTGAAAAATTTTCTTTTACTCTCTTTTTTTTTATTTGTATATAAGTATAAAATGTGTAAAAAAATGTAAATTTTACATATGGTGGAAGATTTAACAATGTGGATACAAGTAGATCTCAAGCAGCGCTTTCAATAGTGCTCAGTTTACCTTGAGCAGCCTATAACAAATTTTTTTTAGCGCAACAAAGTCACTTCTGACCATAAGGAACCGAGGCTACGATACACATTACCGGGAAGCTGTGAGATGTAACAATATAGTCTATCGCGGNCCCCTACCTGCTCTTATATTTTTATGGTCACACTGACTATCATGCGTTCCGTAAAGTTGGCAACGATGGAGGAAAATTAGTTTCATGTCTTAAGGTTAAATTAAAAAGTATGAAGTAAACATTTGTGAATACTGAAAAATTTTCTTTTACTCTCGGTTTTTTATTTGTATATAAGTATAAAATGTGTAAAAAATGTAAATTTTACATATGGTGGAAGATTTAACAATGTGGATACAAGTAGATCTCAAGCAGCGCTTTCAATAGTGCTCAGTTTACCTTGAGCAGCCTATAACAAATTTTTTTTAACGCAACAAAGTCACGTCTGACCATAAGGAACCGAGGCTACGATACACATTACCGGGAAGCTGTGAGATGTAACAATATAGTCTATCGCGGNGTCTGACCATAAGGAACCGAGGCTACGATACACATTACCGGGAAGCTGTGAGATGTAACAATATAGTCTATCGCGGTTTCTTCACACTTATCGTCAAACCGTTGAAAAATCACCCAATGCATGATTCATATTTTTTCTTTCCTAAATATACGTGCATCACAAGCGTTTTATTCTTATTAAACATAAAAATACCTTATTACTGGTTGAATTAGATTTTTATTTATGATTTGTTTAGAAATTATATTATGTAATTAATAATTAATATCGGTAAAAACAATGAGAAAATAGGTGTATTGGTAATGCCTAGTAACAAATATTTCTTGGCGTTAATATTTAATCGAAGCTTTCTTTGCGGCAATAAATCATGAGTTCACCAAAGAAGGTATTTTTAGTGTGTATGCTCGCCATACATTTTATCCCTAGATTCTGAGGATATTTAATGGTGTTTGGTGACACGATGCCGTTGATAACTTCGTTATAAAGACAAATCATATGAATAATAACATTCCCACTATTTTTTTTAGCCTAAATAAGAGAATTTTAACGTAAAATCTTGATTCGTGCAAATATAAAAAAAATATTTTTACCCAAAGTTTGGTTTTAGTTAAAGTTGCATGCTGAAAATTTTTGTTTGAAATCTCACACTTGCTTCACCTCTGGCTACTTTTACTTTAAATGTTACCTCATATGTTGAAATTGAAATAGGGGTGAATCGCATAACTTATTTCCAAGAAATATATTTCGTAACATTCTATTACCATGAACGATTATTTTNGAAATAGGGGTGAATCGCATAACTTATTTCCAAGAAATATATTTCGTAACATTCTATTACCATGAACGATTATTTTGAGCTTTATCCTCGCCCATTAATTATGTTCAATTTTAGAGATTTGTGCGAAAATATATATAAATTTAAAATTTATATAACTGGTTTAATTCATTTTTTTTTAAAGTAATTTTCTCGCAACACTGAGAGATTGTTTTGTTTTAGTCAAAATAAATACTTCTTCGTTGCCCCTACATTTAGTAGCACGTACAAAATATTTTGTTGGGTAAACAAAACATGTAAAAGCAACAAAATTGGGTTTGTTCATCTAACAAAATACACACTTCAATATTCAAAATCTTTAGAGCTGGGTATAAAAAAATAGACTGTCAACAAAATATTCAGATGAATAAACAGTTTAAATATGCTTGGCCANATTTAGAGCTGGGTATAAAAAAATAGACTGTCAACAAAATATTCAGATGAATAAACAGTTTAAATATGCTTGGCCACTCATTTGATTGTTTTAATCCGAAAATACAGCTCGAATGTTTGTATGAAATATTTTATGGCCATTAGGACGGTAATACTGTTTGTTAGTGCATTTATTCACACTTAATAATGGTACGGAAATACCAATAAAACATGTCCAACAAGTAACTGAAAAGTAGAGCTATAAAATTTCAAATATTTATTTACGTGAATTGGTCAGTAATTGAATTGTTTGTAGGCTTACATAAAAACATCCCCCCTCCGTCAGTATAGGCTGTTAACGATAAAATGAGCACTTTTGAAATCAACCTTTGAAAAAATCACTGCCTCTTAACTGCATCTTACGCTACCAGACACACTGACATGTTGTCTTACTGTTTACGTTGGCAGCGGATTAAGAAAAATCGTACCAAGACTTGACGTTATTTTGCGAGTGCAATGTTTAAATTCATGGTAAATCAAGTTGGTGTTTTTTCTGCTTAATACGCATTAGAGTACAAAATGGCATATTAGTAGAGACATGAAAAATTCGCTGTTTCATTTCGGGACAAGCTAGAATTCAAAACCTCGTACGTTTGTGCTGCTTATTCTATTGGCCCACCCGTTAGTTTACACCTCCTGGACAACTCTGAGCCAATAGAAAACACACAATAAAATGCAGACCGAATCACTGTATTCCGCTAATACAAAAAGCAAGCAATGAAGAGTGATATTTGCATTACTTTACATACGACAATGGAGTATAACCTACACGTCATTGAACTCGCGAATTTTTCAGGTCTCTACATATTAGTAATGCGTCAAGGTCTTAAAAAGTGTTACGTTTTTACTTGGCTGACGCATTATTAAAGCCACAAGGCCCATGGCAATGGTAATTTTACGTGTGACGGAAGGATACAAAATGAAGATAAAAGTAGATCTTAAGCAGTGTTTCCAAAAGAGGTCAGTTTACCGTGAACAGACTATAATCACCTTGGCTGAAGTTGCTAGGGCGTAGCGTTCGGGGGCAAATAATCCGGATTTGAAGCCCAGTCGTGCTTCCAATTTTTTTATAATAACTGAAATTGTTTAATTTACGCACAGCCATACAAATCTTTAGTTTCACCAACCAAATATTACGGAGCAGCCAAATAAGAAAAACAAAATAATTTGGTTGCACCAAATTTTGTTTTTGTCAAAAAAAAAACCTTGTTGGTAATNACAAAATAATTTGGTTGCACCAAATTTTGTTTTTGTCAAAAAAAAAACCTTGTTGGTAATGCATACTTTTTTTTTTATATATATAAAACCATGACACATGATATAATATGATAAAATTGTAGAAAATAATTTTGGGCTGTTGAACGCCCTAAGCTACTTGTGGAAGGATGAGAGGGGAAAAGTTCATTCTGATGGTCGTACATTCATCTGTCTGTCTGTGGTGTGTGACATATACGACCTCGTTTCTTGCCACGTTGGTATTTAGAGTATATTTGAAGGGGAGTCCTTCCTAAGCTGCAGTAGAATGTGACTTCCTTTCACGATTTCANGACGGGATGCCGCAGTAGTTTTTTAAAACTCGAAAAATAAGGACCACCCTAATATATATATATATATATATATAAAACCATGACACATGATATAATATGATAAAATTGTAGAAAATAATTTTTGGCTGTTGAACGCCCTAAGCTACTTGTGGAAGGATGAGAGGGGAAAAGTTCATTCTGATGGTCGTACATTCATCTGTCTGTCTGTGGTGTGTGACATATACGACCTCGTTTCTTGCCATGTTGGTATTTAGAGTATATTTGAAGGGGAGTCCTTCCTAAGCTGCAGTAGAATGTGACTTCCTTTCACGATTTCACCTTATTGAGAGGCGATGGGAATGCCGTGGTCTTTCGTGTTTATGTCAATGTATAAGGAATCTTTCGCCCGGCTAGCAATTTATTTATACGCATTGTTCGTGGAGAACGGTAAACACCTTTAGAAAGAAAGAAAGACATTTGATCTTGTTGAAAACTTGATAAGAGAGGCGGTGGTAAGGTTCTAATGGCGGAGAATTTAGGTACTGATTGTACTTAAATTCTCCGCCATTAGAACCTTACCGCCGCCTCTCTTGTTGTGGCCATATTATTTATGGACTTGACAATCAAACATTAATAAACAAGTAGGCAAAGATAACGATACAAAAGTTGATTAGCTAAGAGTATTTCAACTTCAAGAAGGCATGTGTGTGTGTGTTTGTTGATCAGCAAGACATTTTACAAATAGCCTTTCAGATTTTGCTCCCTTTTACGATACGTTATGTTCTGGCAAGTTTTCTTCTGAAAATAAGCTGCCGCGATAGTCTTATAGCACGGTCACGTGTATTTTATTCATGAAAGGAGTTTTACACTCGTAATTGCAGATTTGAGCGGGTCGAATATTCTGTTAGAATTTTTCCCCCAAACGGTTTAACATTAATTGACCACTGTGTACGTGGGCGTGTAAATATTTCTAAGTACATGCATCAGCGGATGAAAGGACTCGTTCGTTGGATTACGAAAATAATAAAGACTCGATTAGGTATATATTCAAAGAGTTATCAGGCTGGCCAACAATGAATCGTGTGCGAAATGGAAGCTTTAAATACCTGTAACATGCATAATGGTATCTCGCTATGCCTGAAAAATGCAAGGGATTGCTGATACCAAATAAATATTTGTGCTCAATATAGTAATTTTGTTAAAGTTAATACGTACACATTTATATGCATTACGTGTCGCGATTTTTTTTTCTTTCGTCCTCGAAACGTGGATGGCTCGTAATTCTGAAAGCCCGATGCTGCGGATTCGATGTGAGAGAAAATGGTGTAACCCCCTTCCTCTTATAATGAACACATACATATTTTTTGTTCGTGACTGTATTAGATTATCGTAAAATAGTAGCGTGAGTTTACATTTTATAGGTGCAAGCTAAAATAATAATAAAAGTAAATTTTATACTATTTTGAAACAGAGTGAGTTGCTAGGGCGAGAGAGAACAAGTAAAGACTCGACCAAGAAACCATCCCGGCATTCGCCTGGTGTGATTTTTAAAATAGAAATTCGTGCCGAACGAGTCGANAAGACTCGACCAAGAAACCATCCCGGCATTCGCCTGGTGTGATTTTTAAAATAGAAATTCGTGCCGAACGAGTCGATTATCGTACCTGAGTCCCCTTGAACATGGGTCTCCCGTGGTTTTGACTTGTGCTTGCAGATATCTGTGTTTATTATCCTATGAATTAAAATTGGCGTGTGTGAGAAATAAAACAAGCTGCTGGAGCGACAAGCCTCCCCCCGGCGGTCAGTGCGCTAGGGCAAAGTCCAATTCAACACCTGGTGCAGCGAGGCTGGACGTGTGCGCCAACTCAGATTACGACTGCACGTGTCTCTCGTTTACTTCTGTAATGGCACTCGTATCCGCTTCTTTAAGTAAGCTTTTGTCTTAGTTGTTTTTTTAATGCGTCTATCAGTTTCTCCTGCAATTGGGATATTTCGGTCTCTGTGTGTGTGCGTGCGTAAGTAGGTTAATGTGCGTTTGTGTGTGTGTTTGACGTATGAGCAAGTGGAGAACGTACGGATTTGTTTTTTCTTATTTCTTAGTTTCACAGCATCAGTATCTTTGGTTTCACAGGAATTAATAAAAAAATTCACATTTTTTTTTTTTACGAAAAACAAAAACAAATGTGGAGTTCAAGCTAGAATTTATTTACCAAAAATTTGTACATAGAATTAATATTCTACAATCCAAAGAGATTAACATAACTCTAAAATTGCATGGGCTCCGTAATGCACGGGCTGCAATATGCTCGAAAATTTTTCGCACTTATATGTTTCCACTACGTTGAAGGACGGTGAATGAGAGCTGTATGCGCGTGTCTTTTCTTGGATTCGTATTGTGTTATACATCTGCATGGTGNGTTGAAGGACGGTGAATGAGAGCTGTATGCGCGTGTCTTTTCTTGGATTCGTATTGTGTTATACATCTGCATGGTGAACTAGCATCTCGGGAATAAAACTATGTTTTAGTTCGCGTAGTTCATAAAGAGTGAATACTATTGACACCTGCTGGATTAGAGGCCGCAAATATACATACACATGTTCGCATGTTATTTTTCATTCGGCCAAAGTCACGTAACAGTATGGTTTGACTCTGTAGGGGGAGGGTGGAGGTGTTTTACTGCGGATAAGATATATCTCTTAATGGAGCGAGCGAATAAGAATGTATGAAAATGCAGAAATTTTGTTTGGCCAAGGTAATTTTTTTACGATTCTGTGCTTGTGGTAGGTGTTCCTTTACGCTAGCGTTTCCTTATGGTATGTAGTTTTTTCCCCGCGAAACTTTCTATAAGTAACATTATTTGCATGTATAAAGAGTTTTATATGCGGACACTGAGTCAGAAATATCGTTGCACGTAGAGTAACCATATGGATATTTTTTTCCCACTGCCTAAATTTCCTAACTTACTGATTTAAACTTGGGAGGAAATGTTTCTTAATGATGAGCGCCTATGCCTTGGAAATGCCGTGAAATCGCTAAATCAGTGCTACTTATGTGTTGAAAATAGAATCCAATATGGAGTGCATCGACAGCACCACTTATACTTTAAAAACACAAACAAATATAGCTGCCACCTGGTGGATAAATCGGCAGCTCGCCTGATGGGTAAATATGATAATTAATAGACTAGCACCACCTAGGTGATGAAAACATATTAAATCCAAAATGGCGTCCTCAGCAATGTATAAACCAATGGCAAACGAAAAAAACAAGATGGCGTCCACCAGCAATGTATAAACAAATGACACACAAAAACCAATATAGCATCCTCCAGTAATGTATAAACAAATTACAAACGAAAAAACCAAGATGGCATCCTCCAGCAATGTATAAACAAATTACAAACGAAAAACCAAGATGACGTCCTCCAGCAATGTATAAACAAATGACAAACGAAAATACCAAGATGGCATCTGCCAGCAATGTATAAACTAATTACAAACTGAAAAACCAAGATGGATGCTTACGATAGATTGAGTATTGGTGAGGGGTATTTGTTGTGAGGGGAAACCTCCAGAAACGTATTTGTTTAAAATAATTTTTAAATAATTTTGTAAAATATTTTTTTATACTTTTAATATAGTTTGCNACGATAGATTGAGTATTGGTGAGGGCTATTGGTTGTGAGGGGAAACCTCCAGAAACGTATTTGTTTAAAATAATTTTAAAATAATTTTGTAAAATATTTTTTAATACTTTTAATATAGTTTGCTTGTCTATTTTTTGTATTTTTTTCTGGGTTTTTATTGTCAAAGGTCACTGGAGCCAAAGTCAGGGTCATGGTCACCTGGATCCAATATGGCCGCCGGCAGACCGGAATGTCAGCACGAACAGCTCCGACGCTCCGTTCCCAGGTCCCGATGTGCCGAAGTCGCCATAATTCCTCTACTTATATAACCTGGGCACTCTTCCCCATAAATCCCCCCACCTGTGTTAACGTTCTGTTCTAATAGGTTACTTTGAAAATTGCTGAAATTTGCTCCCCCACTGAGAAGACGTTGTACTACTTTGCTCATGTCTCCATTACGCCATTGATTCCTGTTCATACTGGCTCACAGCCGAAAAAGTCCTGTCAAAGAACTGCCGGCTAATCACTGTCTATGCATATATAAGTATGGGCAGTGATATTTCGTGAAAAGATTCCGAGACAAGATACAGTTCAACCCACTCAGCTTTTTTGATTGGCTGAAACTTGTTCTGGTTCGTGTTAACTGTTTGCGCACAAATCACGAAAGTAAAATGTCGGAGTTACGGAATCCTGAGTGATTTAGTGAAATACGGAAATAACACTTGCAGCCGGTGCCGGTATGAAAACACCCTAGATGTATATATAGTATTGAAGTCTACTGTGTGCTCCGGCCTTATATATGATTCAATGTTTGTATGTATGTGCCTATGTAATGTACGCATGTATGTATGTTTTCTATGAACAATTGTACACTGTTTGACGGATCTAGACCAAATTTTTTAGGGACGCCCCTCAATGACCAACTTAAAAATACAATGTAGGCTAAAGTTTGCTCCAGACCCCCAATGGGTCCGGCACCTCTAAAACTGGGTCGTGTATCTCTCGTTGCTGTATTTTACCCGGGAAACGCCAGGTAGTTCTTCTTGTAATACAATAAAATGAGTAAGTGCTTGTAGTCTATCTTTGTTACCGAATCAATTCTCGAAATTCTCTGCGATTTACGTACATCAGATGCGCGTAAGTTTTCTTCTGTCCATCGATACGCAGCACGGGTTGTGACATCACGTCGTCGTCTGGTCCGGCACGTTATAAGATTCCTTGCCGAGTCGTTGATAACCTCGCGTGCCCCCGTGGCACGGTGCTCCAATTCCGAGACTGCTTTCTCGGCCGTGGCGTAAATCAAACTTGCGGACCAGCGGTAAGAAATCCACCGGACGTGCATATGGCGGGTGGACGGCTCAGGCGACCGGTTCGACTAGCCCCAGGGTAAATTTAGATATGTCCAACTGAAATGCGGTGGAGCAACGTCACATGCAACAACCCCGTGTCGATTATCGTAGAGTAGGGAATATGCGAATTATCTTTGAATTTAAGAGCGCCGTGGGGTCGTAACTCAACGCTTTGGATTTTAATTAGGTGCATTTTACAGTTGTATGGCAGCCAGTAGAGGAAAATAAAGCAATGGCAATCTTACATAATTGATTCTACTAACTTCGTGAGTGAACATTATTTTACCAGAGCAATGCAGCTCTGCTCTGCTGAGCTGTTTCTTCCGCCAAAACCTTTGTGTCACCGCACTGCAACACATTATAAACAATAAATGCACAAATATCTAAAAAAAAAAAATTGCTCATAAAGTTGGCAGCAACCGTTATCTAGAGATTTCCCTTTCTTAGTATTTCTACTTTGGCTTTTAAAATCTCGTGGACCTAATTGACGTATTAGGGGTTCAGTTATGTTCCACACACTCGACCTTAAAGTGGCCCGCCTCCCTGGTGCTGGAACTGCGTTGCAGTGTGTTTGAAATCCAGGTTTTTTTTTTTTTTTACAAAACTATTAAACGCGTGTCCACCCACAACTATCGATTTTTTCCAGTCGATATTAGGAGCGTCAATGTTCAATATCTGTACAAATTCACTCGCTTCCACAAACACCAGCCTCGATAGGAAATTGTCCCAGTCAAGAGTCGATCATCCCGAAGGGAACACTGTCGTAGGTTATCTGTTCCCGACTCAATAATAGCCTGCCTCGATTGTTGACTGTTTCCCATTCGGTAATCCCGAAGACATCGGTCCCAATTATGTGTATCCGTCTCAACCGATCGTCTATACGAATGCTAACCTTAATCGGTTTCTGTGTTCCAGCCGACTATCGATAGCATCGTCGAGTGAGGAGACTACCAAGGCGAACCGGGTTCGGTTCCTGGCGGGGACGCTCTAGGATTTTCGTACGTGGGAATCATGCCGGATGATGCCGCTGGTCGTCGGGTTTTCTCGGGGATCTCCTATTTCCCCCGTTCTTTACATTCTGGCGCTACACCATACTCACCTCACTTCACTCTTATCGGCTCTCAAGACCTCGATGTTAAGAGCCGCTCAAACCTCTCCACTACACTCTCCACTCGAGTGAGGAGAGCTCTTCGCTCTATGATCCGCTTCTCTTGCATGTCGGGGCCGCAGAGGGAGTATGGGACCGGGTGCGCCCCTGAGCTGCACAGTAGCCGCTCTCCGTGTTCCAGCATTGAACTGCAGTAGAGTACTCAAGGAGAGCTGCTTATCCCGCGAACTCCAGCCGCACGTACGCCAGCAAAATGTTGGAACACCGTTCGCCAATCAGTGTCCGGTAACCTACTCGCCAGTTGGCAGCCCAGCCAATAAGTAAAATTCCGTATCATTTGGACATGGAGACCGCACCCAGAGCCTCGCCCAACCATTCAGAGAATGGGCACGCCCACGTCGAAGGACCCGCGACGGGATTTCGTCTCTGCGTATTTAACAACATGTACAGGATTTGAGGTTATAACACTTGTTTGTGTAAGCGCTTTGAGAATTTTGTACANTCTGCGTATTTAACAACATGTACAGGATTTGAGGTTATAACACTTGTTTGTGTAAGCGCTTTGAGAATTTTGTACAATTCCTATAACCTAGCTAGGTTGTATTAAATTTGGTCAAAGTGGGTCTGTTGAAAATTAAAATGTAAACAAACACGTGCATCACTGTTAACCACGTGACTTTGACGTTAACGTTGGCCACGTTACTGGAGACGGGCGAGTAAATTGTTGGGGCCATGCGCAGAATACAACAATCGGTCTGCCTCGCCTTTAGTCTACGGCGGTCTGCGGCTGGCTGTCGTCGTGGCAGTTCGCGTTCGTATTCATTGTCGACTGTGGTCGACCTCCGGGTGTCGGGCTCTCGTGCGGTCTCGTCGACCTGGATTCTCCACGTCCGCGCGGAGGCGCGGGAAAACACGACGAGATCGCGTGTACGCTTTACCCTCGGCTTCTGTCGCGGAAAGACGCTCAATGCCGCAGTGTACTGATGAGTCCAACGCATCTGGAGTTGTTTTGATCATTCGAGGTACAGAAACGAGGGAGCGATAAGGGTGACACCGACCAGTGTACTCGTCGCACCGGCGCGCGGCGCATCTGTATTTCCGCTGTGTATCTCTGTAACTATGGGACTTTAGGCTGTGCACCCTATCATTTCATTAGTATAAAGTCTGTAGCAAAGTTCAATACTTGTCCTTATACTAGTGTTGAGTGTTTCCGGTCACTACATTTTGAGACAAGGCAGTGTGAAAAGGCAGTTTATAGCTACGCGTATGCTGGAGAGCTCGGAAATAGTTTTTTTAATGTGCTTTGTGCCTTGAAAGTGTTCTTCGTACTCCGTCTCAAATGTATACTGCTCACAAAAAGTTTAGCATATATCAGAATCTAGGATGTTATATTGAATACAAGTAGTCTACATTTCATGTAGCACATAAAGTGGGGAGAAAAACAGAATACTCGTGTACATCATCCCAGTATGAAACAAGCAAAAGGCATAAACTGAAAAACAAATTAAACAAAGGAATCATCAGTTTCAGTAACAGACTAAAGGTCTTCTCCGATGCATTGACAAACTTCAATAACGTGTAGGACCTCCACGATTNATCAGTTTCAGTAACAGACTAAAGGTCTTCTCCGATGCATTGACAAACTTCAATAACGTGTAGGACCTCCACGATTCCTTTTGGCACGTTAGTATCCGACAAGGCGTGCCAAAAACACGATTATTAATCATTTCCTGAGGCAAATTGTCCCATTCCCACCGTGTTTGTGTACGTGCAATACGCATGTCACTGGAGGAGAAGCCCCCATTGTTTACGTGATTCACACAACGTAGGTACGATCCACTCCCACTAGAAACAAAAATATTACGTATACTTGGCGAACGGGGAATATGCTAAACTTTTTGTGAGCAGTATATTTTCTTTTGGTAGATCAGTGCATACGATGCACGTAAAGTAGTTTTGCAAAAAAAAAAAANTTTTGTGAGCAGTATATTTTCTTTTGGTAGATCAGTGCATACGATGCACGTAAAGTAGTTTTGCAAAAAAAAAAAATTTGTGCATTTATTTTAAACTCACTGCAACGCAGTTCCAAGTTCAAGTTACATAGCCGTGTTACATATACCACAGAAATCAAACAGCTGAGCAGCTGCGTATTTGAAAAGGAGTGACATATAATTATACTGCAGAAATGTCGCAACACATAAATTTAGAGAACGCGTGCCAGTGTACTAGCAGAAATTTTTAAAGGCTATCGACATCCTTACGACCGCAAAAGCAAAGATGTTAAAGGAAAGCATGAAATGTTGACCCTTTGAAATCACTATCCATTTCCAGCACAATTTTACAGTACGTTAAACTTAACTAAAATCAATTTTATACTTGTAAAGACAGTCGAAACATTTAAGCATTATTTACCAACACTGCCAACTGGCTTGAGAATCGTAGCAAATTTTCATTTGCTAAGAATAATACGTAAGGATTTAATTGTGAATCAATTTCGCACAAGGTTTCTGGTCGCGTGAAGTGTTCTACTGCTATGTTCTATGATCTGTGCATGCGTTTTTTTTTTAATTGTGAACCCAACATTACACTGCTCCGTAAACTTATCTAAAGACCCCGCGATTGAGTACTGTGGTCGCCTTCAGTATGTCACATAGTGAGTTTCCAGGCTGATGGCGTAGGATTTGTTTCACTACAGAACGTATTCCTACCACAGACAAACCAAAGAAGGCTTGTAACATATTTTCTCTTACTTCACGCAATTTCCTCGATTCTGCTGGTATGTATAACCATCATGTATAGTTGACCTAATTATTTAATAATGGGGACATATAGGTNGTTTCCTCGATTCTGCTGGTATGTATAACCATCATGTATAGTTGACCTAATTATTTAATAATGGGGACATATAGGTATAATTGAAACCGTACAAATTTCAGAAAATTCGTTAAGTAGTCCTCTATGTAATGTCTAGCTTTGATTTTTTTTTATCCCCGGTCATAAATTTCCATTACGAATATTTGGAAGAAAAATCGAATGGATACTACCCCCCTTAAGTTGGCATTTACTTGAGTTTCTCGAGCAGTGGCCAGGTATTGCTCGCCGGGAGAGGGGAAGAGACAGGACGGTCGTATGAAGACGTCGAGTTATGCGCACGCGCGGGTGCTATCTGGCGCGCTGATCGGCCAGCCCCGACGTTTGCCAGCGGGGCGCCAGGCACCACGCCTTTGCAGGAAGGCCAGGGCGGGGAGCGGTTAGGGGATTGCCATCATCGCAGGTCACGAGCGACGCTATAGTCAGTTCACGACTGGAAGAAACTTTTGAAAATCAACCTTTGAAAAAACACCCTAGCCGTTAGCGACATGCATATAACATTACAAACAGCGGCGAGCGCGGATACAGTTATGCCGTTAGGTTGCCAGCACAAAGAGAGGAAATAGTTCCAAAGTTTTAACGTAATTGTTAATTTATCGCTTACAAATGGGTGTCTAAAAGAATTGTATCTTATTATGCAAATTATTAATGACGTGATGCTAAC
>NQII01003185.1:73528-93447 GCA_002778355.1 Clitarchus hookeri | reverse complement strand
GCCCGCCTGGTTGAAGGAATTTTGCACGCCTGAGGCCTAAAAGCGTGGGAGCGCTTGGGGCGACCGAGGCATGCGCGTCAACTCTCTCGTCGCCTCTACGCGCATAACACTCAACTGGCGTGCAGTCTTGCCGTCGATGACACGCCTCTGAGACTTTCACTGGAGACGCTACCATTTCATGACGTAATAATAAAAATAAAGGTTTTATGCACGTCCCTGTTCTTTTTTTAAATGTTTTGTACCGGAATGTTCATACTTAAAAATGATCGCGAAAACACCCATTTGAACCATTTTCACTATTACAAAATCATGCTTTAGAAAGAAATGAAAGAACTGAAAAACGTGNTGAGGCCTAAAAGCGTGGGAGCGCTTGGGGCGACCGAGGCATGCGCGTCAACTCTCTCGTCGCCTCTACGCGCATAGCACTCAACTGGCGTGCAGTCTTGCCGTCGATGACACGCCTCTGAGACTTTCACTGGAGACGCTACCATTTCATGACGTAATAATAAAAATAAAGGTTTGATGCACGTCCCTGTTCTTTTTTTAAATGTTTTGTACCGGAATGTTCATACTTAAAAATGATCGTNTAAATGTTTTGTACCGGAATGTTCATACTTAAAAATGATCGTGAAAACACCCATTTGAACCATTTTCACTATTACAAAATCATGCTTTAGAAAGAAATGAAAGAACTGAAAAACGTGCACAGACGGGTAACGTTTCTTAAATGCAATTCGTAAGCAGACCTTAGACACGTCGGACGGTTTTTTAAGAAAACTTCTCCTGGAGCTCTGCGCACCGTTCGGCGGCCTACCCAGGCGGCCACCTTAATGGAGCACTTCCGAAAGCCCTGCGTAGGATCTGCTTTTCTTTCTCATGTAGTATTATTCCGCTAAGTGTGAGATTAACGTTGCCGTGGACCGTCCCACTTTATTCATGTGTCATTTAAGTGGAACATTATTTTTAAAGGAATTAATTCTTTTAATGTGCAGTTATATTAATTTATATGAATTAAGACAGGAGAGAGGCTTATAGTTGAACACTGAACCTGACTGAACAACTTACAGAACTCATTACAAAATAGTAAACGAGTTCTACTAAAATTGTCAAGAAAAGTGTATTTAATTTGCACACAAAAGAAGAATGCACATTAGAATTATATTACTTTTCATTACTTTTGCCGTAGAAAACTGTTGCCAACAGACTACTTCTAGATTGTGATAATTTCTATTTAACTAACATCTTTGTTTCCTTCTGTAAACCACGGTATTTAATCTTATTTATGATGCCATATACCTATCTTAACTTTTATTTATGTCAAACAATAAAACTGTTTAAGTTCTTCGCATATTAAGAAAATGTTTAAAAGGTTTTAATAATGTTTTGTATTGTGGGGCAAGAGTCCGCATAATCGTCTGTACGGACTCTTGCCCCAGGAAACTCTCCCTAACAAACAGGAAAGATGTAATTAGCTAACTAAATTTCACAAATAAAAATTACATCAAACGTCACTCCAAACGGATAGTTTAGACCGCACTCCCATTAATGGCGGCAGCGGGCAACTAACCGTACCCGGTGCGCAGCAAGCATTTCGAAAATTCCCTATATGAACGTCGATGCTATCTAACGGCGACTGCGAGAACTACGGCATTGTAGGACTCTTGCCCCATGTGGACTCTTACCCCACATTACACGACTACATTGTAATGAGTTCTGCGTGTCGTACAGTCGAGTGCAGTGGTGTATTGGAAACCACTCTCCTACGTTACGGAAACATCTAAGGAAACATCTCGCAGTGTGCGGATTCCTAAAAAATCACCACCAAGATCAGAATTTGATCTTATTAATAAATTTTGCTGGAGTTAAGTTTATTTACAAGATATTTTAATGCTAGCAACTATAATTGATACAGTCTATCGTTTTAAATTTAAAAATAATCTATTTTTTGCCAAAAAAAGAAAAAATAATAAAGGGCGGTGTAAACCACAGAATCAGTAAATATGCCAAAATAATTGTTTTGGAATTAACTAAATAATATTAACAACTTTTGATATTAAAGTTTTTATAACTCGAAAAAAAAAANAAATAATTGTTTTGGAATTAACTAAATAATATTAACAACTTTTGATATTAAAGTTTTTATAACTCGAAAAAAAAAATTTTTTAACAGAGTCTTTAAAGAAAATGAAATACGGTTAAAATTTAAATAATTAATTTTAAAACACNAAAAAAAAAATTTTTTAACAGAGTCTTTAAAGAAAATGAAATACGGTTAAAATTTAAATAATTAATTTTAAAACACACGTGTTTGCTTATGTATTGATTTTGTAGTTTCTATACGTTATTTAAACGAAAAACACTCAACAATTATTTTATTTGAAATCTATACACTGTTTCACTGCACGTTGTATACTTGTCATTCCTAATAAGTCAACAAAAGAAACCCAATAGTAATATATTTATTAGTTCAATTTCTGTTCTTGATTTTATGTTTCAGGAATACGTTCACTGCTAATTTCTATGTCTGAATTACTGAATTTAATGAGTCAAATTATTTTACCGAATATTCATTTAATGAGCTGTTATCTGCTGGCGAATCAGTGAAGCACATTGAGATTTTACTGCCAGGCCAGTGAAATTTGCTAGGAATCAGTAGAAATCACTGTTTACAGTAAATACCAGCAAATAAAATTACCACTAGAACTTTACTGATTCAAGTGGCGTAGTTTCGACAGTTCTGCGATTAAATTCGTTAATTTGGAGTAGTTTTAACTGTTNAACTTTACTGATTCAAGTGGCGTAGTTTCGACAGTTCTGCGATTAAATTCGTTAATTTGGAGTAGTTTTAACTGTTTCGATTTTAGAGCGTAGACCTTCCCATATTCCTTAATGTGAACTAAACTGCAATGAACAAATACTATTGCTACAACTTGTGATGTAAATAATAATAATACAGTGCACTCATATTGATCTCGCATCATGAAATTCATGCGGCGAGCGATTTATGGCGAGCTATCTTCGTGGTAGTGTGTTTGTAATATGTCGTTCTTTGTTCCCATTTTTTTTTCGACGTTCTCTTTGATGCCGCTTTGTTACAACACTGACATAGGCCCCTACATATTTTTGAAATATTAATTTCATGTTCTTCAATCTGTTATTTCATCCCGATTTTCTTCCTTACAACTTTCCTTCATTTATCGTTGTCAGAAACCTCGTGTATTAGAGTAATGTCCTACAAGCTTGTTCCTTGTAGCTTTCACTCGTGTCTAAGGACTTTTTTTTTATCACTTTAAGATGTGGCTTCATTTATCAGCCCATATTTTCTATCATTCTCTTGAAGTGCCATCCCTCGAAGGCTTACAGTGTTCTCCTTTCCATCTGGCACCGTCTCTCTTACGTGTCGTGCTTCGTTCCAGACATATTTTGCCATTGCCTCCTTTATACTAGCTGCAAATAGCCTCCTTTATACTAGCTGCAAATAGCCTCCTTTATACTAGCTGCAAATAGCCTCCTTTATACTAGCTGCAAATAGCCTCATTTATACTAGCTGCAAATAGCCTCCTTCATACTAGCTGCAAATAGCCTCCTTAATACTAGCTGCAAATAGCCTCCTTTATACTAGCTGCAAATAACCTCCTTTCCCTTCCTGTTAAAAATATTTTTTACCTCTGGCACTGATGACTAAACGGATATTTTTTTTGTAATTTCGCTTCCTAAATAAGTACAATTTTTGACTTATTTAAAAAAACCCCAATTACTACCAGTAACACTTCAATCTTCAGCTCATTTGTTGCCATTAACACATTGCACCTACACATTTTTATTTTATCGCCACAATTGTACCAACACTAGCGAATTTCAACATGTGAACNATTAACACATTGCACCTACACATTTTTATTTTATCGCCACAATTGTACCAACACTAGCGAATTTCAACATGTGAACTTTGGTGGCCGTTCCGTCTCCTACATTAATTCTGTCTCTTCTCACTCCACTTCGCACTTTTGTGCGCCCTCCTTGATATATATTTTTAATTTTGTCTGGATTCTCGTCTAATCATTGCTGCCTACTCTTCGTTCAATATGCCAGAGTGTGAATTACTCTTCGAACTCTGTATTTAACTCTAGTTTTCGTAGTTTTTAATATTTTTTTTCCTTGGTGTAGAACCCTTGTTCTATATCTCCAGATGTGGTATTAACGTATTATTTCTTCGTCTGCCAAACCAGCGGTCGTCAAAACCGTCAGCTAGTGCGTTAGAGTGCGCTTTCACAATTAGATATTGGTAACCCATAGGCCTGCGTTTTATCTTAGATCATTGGCAGTATCTAAAAGTGTTGGGCCGTCCGCACTGCTCGAATAACAGCAAGTTTGTTGGTGGCTTTTCTGCTTACGTCGTAGAAGAAGTACCTGCGATTCTTTCTAGCTGAGTTGAGTTGAGAGATTTGAGCGGCTCTTAACAACGATGTCTTGAGAGCCGATGAAGGTGAAATGAGGCGAGAATCGAGCAGCGCTGGAATGCAAGGGTGGGGGAAATGAGAGATCCCCGTGAACACCCGCCGACCAGCGGCATCGTCCGTCACGATTCCCACTTGCGAAAATCCGGGAATGACCCCGTCGGGGATAGAATCCAGTTCGCCTTGGTGGGAGGCAAGCAGTCTAACCGCTCAGCCACCGCGGCCCCTGCTATTCTTTCTAGTAGCATCTTCTCCGCAGCCTTACAGAAGGGTGGAACAGCTGAGAGCCCTAGTCGTATGCCCTGCGTGGATCCCAAACTCCTGTACGAAGGACCGATCTGGCTGTGTCTCATGCGCTTCTATAATTTATTCGCGGTTTCTTCACACTTTTCGAATCGAACCTTTGAAGAATCACCCCATGTACGACGTGTTTGGTTATTTCTTAAATATGTCATTTATCACAAGTGTTTTATACTCCCGTTAAGATAAAAGTATCTTATTTTTCGTTAAATTAAACATTTACTTATATATATNATCACAAGTGTTTTATACTCCCGTTAAGATAAAAGTATCTTATTTTTCGTTAAATTAAACATTTACTTATATATATTTTTTTTATAAATTGTAATAATTAATTTCAAGATAATATTAATGAAGACAGGGAGAAAAATAGGTGTGTTGGTAATGCCTAGTAAAGATCTTATGTGAAGTATTATTAAAGTGAGTGTGCACGAATACGGTGCGTTTTCCCTTTGGTGCGATTCCCTAGTTACGGCTCGGGTTCAACTTTTTTGCAGAAATTCGTCATTTTCGTTTTATATTTTCGGATTCATAGTAATTGCTGACAATTTACGATTGTAAAAAATGAACATTTTACGAGTTTGTTTAATATTTTTGTGCTTAATTTTAATTGTGTTATCTGCTAGTTGTAAACTGTTAGGAACATATTTATATTTTATCAATAAATTCCTGCCTTTTTGCAAGCAGTAAATAACACAGTGTGTCCATCGAAATATACTAGGGGCAGTAACGTTTTTCAAGGGTTGATTTCCAAAATGCTTACATAACTGTGGACAGCCTATAGATAAGCATACAGAGACGAACTGGCGTGTGGCGGTTCCTTTGATGTGTGTGCGCACCCCTTCTCTGATAGGCTGCACGAGGCTGTGGGAATGGACTTTGCATCTGATTGGCTACTGCACGCCGCGAAAGGTTTCCCATTGACTCTGCTGCAGGCTGGAGAATACGTTGCCAGGCGCTGATTGGCGAACGGCGTTCCAACATTTTGCTGGCCTGTGACGCCATTTTACTGACGCGTGCGGCTGGAGCCCGCCGGTCAAGCGACTCTCTCACCTTTCTATTCTTAAGTATATGCTATTCGCGGTAGAGTGAGCACTTTTTAAAGCCCTCTCATTTCATATAATAATCATATTATTTTTAACATTAGATGTTAACTTCCAAGTGCGGTGGAATATACACACTGTGTTTATTACTTACATAGCAATGTTTATTTAAAAAGGTGGTTAAATGATTAAAAAAATCGCTGAAAGGATAAAGTAACCAGCGCCTCAAAAGTGCTCACTTTACCGTGAACAGCTTATACTCNGGGGGGGGGGGGTCACATTACCAGAGAGTTATTTCCCCGTCTCTTAAACGTTGTTAGTAAGATAGTGTATCAGAGCGCCCTGCTGGTAGTCTATTAGCCCGATGGATAACTCAAAGCTCTGTGCAGTCATGGCCTAAGATTGCACACAGCAACGTTTTACCGCAAGTGCAGATGTTTGTTAACCGTCAGAGCAATCGCAGAATGATAGTCCTCGTGTTCGAAGTTAATTTAGGCGAATAACGTTTCTTGCTTGGCTAATTAGCGATATCTGCGCAGACGGTTGGTTGTTTTCCGCAGAGCCATTCGCAAGAATTTCACCTTGGGCTCGGAAGAACAGCTCCGTAAATTGCAGGCTGTCGTTCACGTACCACTGGTAGAGCATTGCAAACTTGCCAACACTTCCCGTGGTTGCATGGAGGCAAGCTCTGCAACTGCAATGCAAGTATTTACGACGCCGCTGCAGATTCGTTGCCTCTCAAAAAGTATTTAACTTCAACATCCTGCTGCCAAATATAAACTATTTTGTGGAACCGGATGGTGATGGAAAGTTTGCTTCGTCGGTGTGCGGGTGGAACAAATTTAGACCACTCTAACTGCCACCATTTTGTCTTAAGGTAAAATTATAGTGCCTTCCAACAGACCATTGCACCCGAGTGTACAACATGCAGAGTTCAGAATAAAGCAGTAGACATTTGTATATCAAAATTCTCAGAAATGTACTATTTATTTTGCAATTGAAAGAAGGCATATGTGTGGAACACTAAAAACTAATTTTGCTAGAATTTACTTTCGTAAATGTTTTAAGTAACGAATTCATAAGAGTAGATATTAAATCGAAATTTAAGCGTAATTTCTTTTAAGCGCTTCGTTAAGCACATTTTATAGATAAAAAAAACCCCTTATCAAGCAAGATTACGATCACTGTTGTTTTAATTGCATGTAACAAAAATTAGTTAATGCTGTTTGCAAATATTTTTGATGTGTAATCCATTTCAGCCACAAAAGTCATAATTTTTATAGCTGAAATAGATGTGCATGAAATCGTTTATTNTTTGATGTGTAATCCATTTCAGCCACAAAAGTCATAATTTTTATAGCTGAAATAGATGTGCATGAAATCGTTTATTGAAATAAATTTGTAAAACTTATTACTAACTTTTATTAAATACTATCAGAGTAATTATTATGATGGTCCTTCGTGATGAAATTTTTTTTTTTGTAGAATGTGTTTTTTGGAGTTTTCATAATGTAAATACGTTTAAATTAAGATAAGAAATACTTTCTCATTATTTAATATTTTTACATATTTAAATAAGTNTCATAATGTAAATACGTTTAAATTAAGATAAGAAATACTTTCTCATTATTTAATATTTTTACATATTTAAATAAGTAAAGTATAGCGAAATATTTTCCAGTGTTACAAAGTATATGCTTTCTTCTTTCGTATGCAACTTAAGTCATACCTTTCTGACAACTTTGGTAGTGTATGCACTACTTTTTAATGAACTCTGCATTCTGTATAGTCGTGCGCCGTGTTCCATTTGAGACCACTCTACTTCCAAGTAAGTTATGTAAGTAGATAGCGAAAACGTACGTGAAAGGTATGGGATTTCGGAAATGATTTCTGTTAAAAATATGCTTTGGCTTATAGCATGCATGCAGTGAGTGGTGAAGAGATCTGGGCGGCTCTTAACAGCGAGGCCGTGAGAGCCGATGTGGGTGAAATGAGGTGAGTATGGAGCAGCGCCGGAATGCAAGGGCGGAGGAAACGGGAGATTCTCGAGAAACCCCGCCGACCAGCGGCATCGTCCGGCACGATTCCCACTTGCGAAAACGCGGAGTGAACCGGCCGGGTATTGAACCCGGTTTGCAAAGGTGGGAGGCGAACAGTCTAACCGCTCAACCACCGCGGCACCAACGCGCGTGCAGAGTTTGAAACTATGTTTATACGTTTTATGCATACAGGATGTCTTTAACATTTTGGGTAAAAATTATACAGATGGAAAGGAATTCAAACTTTTGAGATAGGGATCCAATGTTCGGAAATGTGTATTTATGGGGCCACTGTGCCTTGAATGAGTAATACGTGTGAAGAACGTGTTCGTAAACTGCTTTAGTTTCCATAACAAATAAATGCCTGCCGCGTCGACAGTTGGTGGCGCCAGCATGCAACACAATACAAACTCGCCTGTGATGTCCACGGCGGAATTTGTCACTGGGTACAGTTCATGCCTGATTGTCGAAGATGGAGCATTACTCGTCAGAGAAACTCGCAGACATGCACTCAGTGCACGGCGCAACAGGACGTAGTGCAAGGAAAGCCGCACGAATGTAGTACAGAGAAATATTTCCCCAACAGGCGTCATATAAATCGGAAGACATTTATCGCCGTGGATAGAAACTTACGATAGACGGGGGTCGTTAATGCTGCAGAGAGCTGGCCATATGGTGGTAAACAAGTAACTGTTCACACACCAGGATATTGAGGAGATGGTATTGGATCGTGGGGCAGACAGATGTTTGTTATGGAAACTAAAGAAGTTTCCAAACACACGTTTCTCTCTCGTATTACTTATTTAAGGCCTCGTTGCGCCTGAAATATGCATTTACGACCATTGCTTCCTTATCTCACAATACTCAGTTTAAAGTCTTCTACCATCTGTATAATTTAGACCCAAAGGGTTACAGACATTCTGTATATATTGAGTGACTGCTTTTTAGTAAACATTCACGCCTCAAATGAATGGGAACGTAGACTCATTAATCTACCCACACGGCGTGCGTGACCTGCATGTGCCTATCGCTTTTATTCAATAACTTTCGAACCCATCAGCTGATTTACACCACGGCGAACCGGGTTTCATTTCCGATAGGAAACATGGTGGACTTTGCAGCTATCCGGTTGGGTTTTCCCGGGGTGCTTGCAGAAGTTTCTCCCACCATTGACATTCCATCGCTGCTCTATCTTTACATCACTTCTTCCTTCAGCTGCTGAGCGCCGTCGAAGTCTCTTTCATTCCCAGTTTGCATCTTAAAATTGCGTTCGGTGACAGTTTTAACATTTTCAACACTGGTAAAAATTATGTACTCGAATGATCACTTCTAATAGGCTCGATACGAAACGTCTGTACGTGCCTGTGACGATGAGATCGTTTTATTGGATGTTGCAATTCGCCTTACTTCACGTCTGTGTTTCTCTTGCCCACTCATCGCTCATCAGCTGTACCGGTGAATGTCAGGTATTAGCCCATTAGGTTAGAGAGCGCCTATGTCACAACNCCACTCATCGCTCATCAGCTGTACCGGTGAATGTCAGGTATTAGCCCATTAGGTTAGAGAGCGCCTATGTCACAACATATGCTCGTAGCTAGTGTTTATAAGGTCATCACGCTGAGTAAAGTATTTTATTGTTGAGCGGTTGGTAGGTCTGTAAGTGTTACTACAAAACATGTTTGTCTATAAACCAATGAATACTTGACAAAGCTGTTAACTATTTACAACAGTTATGTTTAGAAAGAACTTGNAATGTTTGTCTATAAACCAATGAATACTTGACAAAGCTGTTAACTATTTACAACAGTTATGTTTAGAAAGAACTTGTAAACTTTATTTTACATTTTATTCTTAGCAGACAAGAAAATTATTTTAGAATGTAAAAAATGATAAAAGAAAAAAAAACTGTCTCCAGTTTGTAACATATCACTGAATGCCTAATTTTAATTTCATGGCAAATTCACTCACGACNGAAAAAAAAACTGTCTCCAGTTTGTAACATATCACTGAATGCCTAATTTTAATTTCATGGCAAATTCACTCACGACGGTTTCCTACTGGTGTACTTAAAAACACTACTCGACTGTATTGTCTATTCGCGGTTTCTTCACACTTTTTGGATCGNGGTTTCCTACTGGTGTACTTAAAAACACTACTCGACTGTATTGTCTATTCGCGGTTTCTTCACACTTTTTGGATCGACCCTTTTAAAAAAAATCGCCCCATGTAAGACGTACTTGGTTGTTTCCTAAACATGCGATGTATCACAAGCGGTTTTACTTCCGTTGAAATAAAAATACCTTATTTTTGTATTAAATGTATTCCTTTACTCATATTTAATTTATAAAGTATACTATTTGATTTGTAATTACTCTGAATAAATACAGTGACAAAATAAGTATGTTGGTAGTGCCCAGTAGGAAATAGTTCTCATGCAAAATATTATTACACACTCAGTGCGTTATGCTGTCCCTTTGGTATTATTTTCTAGACTCAGTTAAGCTTTGTTTACATAAGGGCGGAGGAATACCCTGGAAGTATAACACTAGCAGGGCTTCAAAAAAGTTGGAAGTAACCATGAATGGACTCATATTATAATCAAATACACTAACATGCTACTCACCGTTTAAGATTTTGTAACTACTGCATATGGAATTTAAAAAAGAGAGCATTATATGGTACATAATAAGCAATGGTATTGTTTGATTTTTAGCATAGACAAACCTTTTTTTTTTTTCTGTTTTGGTTTATTTTTTCTATTAGTAAAAAAAACTGATTAAGGAGAATAAAGTAGTTCAACAATTGTGTACTGATTTTTTGTTCACTACTAAAATGCAGCGTAGCTTTAAAGTAGTCAAAGCTTTATAATAAGGTGTGACGAATTCTAATCAAGGCATGTTATGGAGTTCGTGATGTAATTATGTTAGCTAATTACTGTATTGGTTAACGTTAAAGATAATATCAAGGTGGACATCCATAGTCCTACTATACCAATACAATTGAAATTTTGAAGGTAACCAAGTTATTCAAGGCTTGCTGTAGTGGCAACGTCATTTAAACTACCTTTTTATTTCCAAGCAATATAAATACCACGAAATAATACAACATTTAACGATTTTTTTTTCTGTGTAATTTATAATGACGTTTAAAGATTTTTTTTGCGAGAGGGGAAAAAGGGGGGGGGCACATGCTCCAAGTATCCACCCCCTGAGTTCACCACTGATGCCCCTATCATCGAGAACGCAGCAAGTTGTTCATTTGCTGCAAGAAAAATTCTGAATACGAGTACAGCGCGTGCCAAAATATCACGTGTTTGCAACAGTTGAATTCGGGAATTAATGTGTGAACGAATGTTTAAGCTGGCCGAGTCACCTGTAATGTTGCGAGGTGTGACTCATTACGTTTAATGTATTTAAACCACTTCCTTCCTGCTATGAAAGCTAGTGTGGGGGNTGGCTGCTGGTCTTGTAAAGAGGGGGAACGAGAGAGGGAGTGAGAGCGCGCTGGTGAGGGGTGGGAGAAAGACGGAGTGAGGGGCGGAAAGAGAGAGGTAGAGATAGAGGGAGAGAAAGAGGGAGAGAACAACTGCCGGTTCTGGCGCCCGCGCGTTCCGGCGAAGTCGGGCAGTTGCTCGCCGACCACCCGACGTAGCGGCGATTGCCCGAGTTCGTGCGCGCGCACTCTACGTCGAGTCGTACGCGACGCGGCCGTTGCAACTCTCTCTCTCTCTCTCTATCTCGTTCTCTCTGGAAACCTCTCGTGCAGTGCGTGCACGCGTGTGTATGTGCATGTCCGGTGCAGACCGGAATAAAAAAAATTACGCATCTTGGATTTCGATCGTGCTGGAATTAGAGTGAATGTGTGTGCGAGCGCATACTCCTGGATTTGTGAGTTGGTTTAGTAATGCACTTTTGCGTATCATTACCCTCGTGAGAAATCCTAGTTACTTTTTTTCAAAGGGTTTTACGCCATTATAACTGAAAAATAATCTAGGCAAAAAAAAAAAAACAGAAACCTCTTAACTCCGCTATGAGATTTCAAACAGCGAAAAATTCGTACATTCGCTATTTATTTTTAATGCAAATTTATCTTAAAATCTGGGTTAAATAGTGTACTTATCTAAATTATTATAACAATTTAAATTCCAGATACATTTCGAAATCATCGAGATTCACTCATGAGGGTAACGATATAATTTACATCTGTTTTTGCTAACACTACTGCCAAATCAACTTTTCTTACTTTTTTTGACAACTGCTATCCACTTAGCGATTACGTTTACATTGCAATTTTATTTCGAAAAAAAAAGAGAAACAAATAAATAAAAATGTACGTAGCGTAGACAGCCAATAATCAAACACGAGTATAACTAAAAATTTATTCACTGATTTGCGGCGTTGCCAAATATGAATTGTACTTCCAAACCGTCGAAATGTATTTCAGCGTCTTAATAAAGATTTCAGGGAAAATGTGTGCCGGTAAAAGTTCATAAGAAAGATTTTAGGGGAGGTCGTTATTGTAATGTGAAGGTATCTAAAGGGAATGTATGACCTTATAGTTCGTGTCATTTTAATATTTTATACTGTTTGTTGTGAAATTTTAGATACTTCGAATGTTGTGTGTGAGAAGATCACAAACATAATAACGGAGTTAATGGTTTCGCTAGAAAAACGCTTACTTGCAAAAAACGGTAAGGCTGAAAATACTATAGTTAAATACCTGTTTAATCTAAGAACCGCTAAGCGAAACTTAATGGGAATAACTTCCTCTAGACCATCAGGCAGTTTTAAAAATATAGTCTAACTAGCGAACCGGCCTGACTTCGCCTGGGTACAATTGAGTTTTGCATTGATTCGTTAAGTTGTAGCTTTAGAAAAAAGTGTACCTAGGTACTACTTTTTGCGCTTGGCTGAGGGATCTTAATCGATCACCAAAGTTAAGCAACGTTCCCATACACATTTAAATGGGTGACCGTTTAGTGGCATAACATCTGAGCGCTTCCGGGCTTCGGAGGGCACGTTAAATATTCAGTCCCGGTTGTTATCGATTGATAGCAGTCGTTAAGCCATTTCAGAGGTCCTTGGGCGACCTGATAAACTCTGACAAAATTTACCTGATAAACTTGGTGTATGTTTGTATTATACGTTCCCAGCTGTTGCAGAATTAGATTTTGTTGTTATTCCATAGGAACCGTACAATTTTCCGGGATAAAAAGTATCCTATGCCCTATTTCAGGACCTGAAGTACCTACATACCAAATTTCATCAAAATCCGTTCAGTCGTTCGGTTACGTTCCCAACCGTTGCAGAATTACGTTTTGTTATTATTCCACAGGAATTGTACAATTTTCCGGGATAAAAAGTTACCCCTTGTCCTATTTCAGGACCTAAAGTACCTACTTACCAAATTTTATCAAAATCCATTCAGCCGTTATGGAGCTGAGTGGTAACAAACATACACACACACAGACATTCACATTAATAATATTAGTAAGATTTAAGTGACTACTGCACACTTTTTCAAGGCGTTGCCCTCAACTTTCGTGATTAGAGATCTGATACTACAGTCTCCTAAAGCAATTTTGTCTTTTAAGGTACGATATTGTAATGCCTTACTGATAAAACCTGCCGAGGTTAACTATCATAACTTCAGTTTTAATATCCCGTTATTCGTATCTTCTTTTAATGTTCCTGGAAAGTGCTAAGGGAACTGAGTCAAATAAGACTGGTTGCTTCATTTTTTAAAAAAATATTATTATTGAATACCGAAATTAAGATATGGATTATTTGCGCTATTTTTCTAATTGTTAACATGAATTGGACATTTACCTTCAATGCTAGTGCTGTTGTGTGTGTTTAATTATATATTTTTTATTTTACCTCCGCAACTGCCCTGCAAAAACAGTCGTTGGTGCGGTGCAGTGTTGAGGGTCGTGAGTCCGATGCCGCCGACAGAGACATTTGCATTTACGTCGTGTTGTTATCTTTGTTAATGACTTAGTCGGTGTGTTAGCTATTTACGTCGCACGATTATGCACAGGGGCTAAGGCCGGCGTGACCTGATGTTTGCGGGCTCCGAACCACGTGATCGTCCACATGTGTTTTTCACGCCGGAGAGGGGGGGNGCCGGCGTGACCTGATGTTTGCGGGCTCCGAACCACGTGATCGTCCACATGTGTTTTTCACGCCGGAGAGGGGGGGAGGGGGTGTTGTGCTGGAACAGCCACCGGTCCATCGTCCTTGTCACGTAGTTGTGACGTCATAACGTGCACGGCTACTGACGACCTTTGCTTCTGGTAAACTTATTGTGAGCTTCCACTACCGTATACAGGTTGATTCCTCATCAAAAATACGTATACTATATAGCTTGTATACGACCTATAGCAGAAGTCTATTCCGGAAGGGTGTGACCACCTTTGAAATTGTAGTTGAAGCAGATGTTTATTACTCGTAACACAGCCAGAATGAAAGATACGTCTCCGAGTTTCTGGATAACGCATTATTGAGTGACGAAGTGCGAACCATAAAAAATTGGGTATCGATATTAACCCCTTTCCAAAAAGAAGAAAAGGTTGTAACCCAATTTATGCTTTTAAAAATGTACTACTCCGGGATATTCGGGTTATCCCCAGCGGATTAGTGAACTACCGTAAATGGTAAACAAAATGTCAGGCGTGTGTTTTTACCCTACACGCTACCGTTTTCTAGAACTTAATGCATAGTGTTCCAACACTGAATCGCAACGTCCTGGCACATAGGGAACACATTTGCAGTGTTAGAGCATTACGTATGCATTTCTATAAGCTGTTCACTGTGAAGTGAGAACTTTTTTTGGCGCTAGTTACTTTTTTTCTCTTTCAGCCATTTTTTTTTATCCTTTAACCACCTTTTTCAATAAATGTTACCTTTTAAGTAATAAACACAATGTGTATATTCCGCCACACTCGAAAGTTAACGTCTAAGGCTGGATTGAAATATATATGTTGACTATTATTCCAAGTGATAGGGCTTTCAAAAGTTCACACTTTACCGTGAATAGCCTATAGAAAACGGTGACATGTAGGCGCAGGGAGAAAGGACGAGGTGATCTCTTTATTTACCATGTATGGTAGGTTACTAATCCGCAGGGAACAACCCAAAGGCTGCCAGGGAGTGGCATTTTTAAATCCACATTTGGAGTTCCAACTCCTCCATCTTTAAGGAAGAGGGTTGATATCGATACCCAATTTTATTCAACTTGGTTGCGCGTGGTACGTCTACGTTATTCCTTCCTGTTTATCTATCAAGACCTCGTTGTTAAGAGCTGACTAAATCTATCCTCTCTGCCTCTCTTTCTCTCGCTTTGTCCTTTTTTCTTTGTATTTTTTTCTTTGTCTGTCTCTCTCTTTCTCTCTCTCTCTCTCTCTTCTTGTTTATGATAGGTTGAAAATTCGTCCAGGGTTTGTCAAAACAGCCGTGGTCCAACCACAAAACCAATACCAGAGTATAAGCGTGCTTGGAGTAGAACCTGCCACACAAAGAATTGGCGAAATGCACGGACCTGTGAAAATGTGTTTCCTGCTTGTTGTTATTGGGAATATTTCTTTATGAAACGATGAAATAATCTCAAGAAACGAATGGTGACTACCACACGTAGGAGACTTCCTTCGTTAAGACGCCGTATTCCTGCCGTGACTGACGTGGGTTTCCAATGAAAAAGTATCTCCCTAACGGCGAGCGAATTTACTGTTTCCACTTCCTTGCTCTCAATATTTTTTCTCGGTTTGAAAGAGTGTTAATTATAGTGCAACAAGTGTAGGATGTTACGAGTTATTTTAACGATCGTTTAATAACGCTTCTGCTTTGTGCCGCTAGCCTTGTTGGAAAGTAGTTTACTTACTAACCGCAGAATACACGTCGGAAAGCCGGCTGGAGAATGTTGTCCCGGCATGTTGCTCGCCAGTGACGCTATGTTCTGGCGTGTGCTGCTGGAGTTTTGCGGAACAAGCCGCTGTTTCACCTCTGTATACTCGAGTACTCTATCGCTACCGTAGAGCAGAAAGCCTACAGCTAGAGACCTGCAAGATTCGCGTTATTGTATGGGGATTACGTTAAACTTGAAACACGCGTACCTTTGCCAATACGTTTGTCATTGGACCATACTTTGACACGCCCTGGGTAACTCTGCGCCAATAAATGTATACTTCAAAACTGCGTGCCCCGATCACGCGTAGTTCTTTCAAAAACAGAGCGACTTCACATCTACGCAGTAGTAGCCAATGGAGAAACGATGCCGTCTCTTTTACACACAGTAGTGTGACATTTAGCCTGGTGTGAAATAATAACGCGAATTTTGTAGGTCCCTACCTATAGCTCACTGTAATCCATTCACGGTTACTTCCAACTTNTAAAATAATAACGCGAATTTTGTAGGTCCCTACCTATAGCTCACTGTAATCCATTCACGGTTACTTCCGACTTTTCTGAAGCCCTGCTAAAGTTCTGCTTTCAGGCTATTCCTCCGACTCATGCAAACAAAGCTTAACCGAGTCTAGAAAATTACTCCAAAGGGACAACGCACCGCATTCGTGCGCACTCAGTGCAATAGTATTTTGCATGAGAATTATATTTTACTGCGCATTACCAACACACCATATTAATTATAAATAAAATATATTTGATAGATAAAGTATAAATAAAAGTTCAATTTAACCAAAAATAAGGTAATTTTATGTTAACGCAAATATAAAATGCTTGCGATACATGGCATAATTGGTGAAACAACCAAACACGTCATACATGGGGTGATTTTTCGAAGGTTCTGTTCAAATAGCGGGACNATGGCATAATTGGTGAAACAACCAAACACGTCATACATGGGGTGATTTTTCGAAGGTTCTGTTCAAATAGCGGGACGAAACAGTGAGTGAGTGGACTCTGGTTGTGGCGACAAAGCAAGTGCATACAACACGCATCAAGAAAATGTTCTTATTCGCAGCAGTTGAAACCATAAATTAAATTGGGTTGGGAGAGGTTAACAAGGACGTTCTAGCCTCGGTTGCGAAGGTCGCCACCGACGTTATCATTTTCAAAAACGCGCCGTCTGTGGGAAAGTTGCGAGTCGTGGGTGGCCACGCGGCGTCGTGGAGAGACACGGGGTGTATGATTGCAGTAATTTGCCTGGCATCCGCGATCGGGACTCGTTTTCCCGGTGAACGACTGAAGGCCCGGTTGTAATCCGGGCGACCCCTCCTGGGCCGAAGTTGAGGAGAAGGCCTTGGTGCAAGCCCACCTGACCGTCGTTTGTCCCCCNAGGTTGATTCCTCATCAAAAATACGTATACTATATAGCTTGTATACGACCTATAGCAGAAGTCTATTCCGGAAGGGCGTGACCACCTTTGAAATTGTAGTTGAAGCAGATGTTTATTACTCGTAACACAGCCAGAATGAAAGATACGTCTCCGAGTTTCTGGATAACGCATTATTGAGTGACGAAGTGCGAACCATAAAAAATTGGGTATCGATATTAACCCCTTTCCAAAAAGAAGAAAAGTTTGTAATCCAATTTATGCTTTTAAAAATGTACTACTCCGGGATATTTGGGTTATCCCCAGCGGATTAGTGAACTACCGTAAATGGTAAACAAAATGTCAGCCGTGTGTTTTTACCCTACACGCTACCGTTTTCTAGAACTTAATGCATAGTGTTCCAACACTGAATCGCAACGTCCTGGCACATAGGGAACACATTTGCAGTGTTAGAGCATTACGTATGCATTTCTATAAGCTGTTCACTGTGAAGTGAGAACTTTTTTTGGCGCTAGTTACTTTTTTTTCTCTTTCAGCCATTTTTTTTTATCCTTTAACCACCTTTTTAAATAAATGTTACCTTTTAAGTAATAAACACAATGTGTATATTCCGCCACACTCGAAAGTTAACGTCTAAGGCTGGATTGAAATATATATGTTGACTATTATTCCAAATG
Source organism: Clitarchus hookeri (assembly GCA_002778355.1). NCBI lineage: Eukaryota > Metazoa > Arthropoda > Insecta > Phasmatodea > Phasmatidae > Clitarchus > Clitarchus hookeri. The sequence goes on along the minus strand of NQII01003185.1, from coordinate 75,643 downwards.
ATAGGGCTTTCAAAAGTTCACACTTTACCGTGAATAGCCTATAGAAAACGGTGACATGTAGGCGCAGGGAGAAAGGACGAGGTGATCTCTTTATTTACCATGTATGGTAGGTTACTAATCCGCAGGGAACAACCCAAAGGCTGCCAGGGAGTGGCATTTTTAAATCCACATTTGGAGTTCCAACTCCTCCATCTTTAAGGAAGAGGGTTGATATCGATACCCAATTTTATTCAACTTGGTTGCGCGTGGTACGTCTACGTTATTTCTTCCTGTTTATCTCTCAAGACCTCGTTGTTAAGAGCTGACTAAATCTATCCTCTCTGCCTCTCTTTCTCTCGCTTTGTCCTTCTTTCTTTGTATTTTTTTCTTTGTCTGTCTCTCTCTTTCTCTCTCTCTCTCTTCTTGTTTATGATAGGTTGAAAATTCGTCCAGGGTTTGTCAAAACAGCCGTGGTCCAACCANTCTCTCTCTCTCTCTTCTTGTTTATGATAGGTTGAAAATTCGTCCAGGGTTTGTCAAAACAGCCGTGGTCCAACCACAAAACCAATACCAGAGTATAAGCGTGCTTGGAGTAGAACCTGCCACACAAAGAATTGGCGAAATGCACGGACCTGTGAAAATGTGTTTCCTGCTTGTTGTTATTGGGAATATTTCTTTATGAAACGATGAAATAATCTCAAGAAACGAATGGTGACTACCACACGTAGGAGACTTCCTTCGTTAAGACGCCGTATTCCTGCCGTGACTGACGTGGGTTTCCAATGAAAAAGTATCTCCCTAACGGCGAGCGAATTTACTGTTTCCACTTCCTTGCTCTCAATATTTTTTCTCGGTTTGAAAGAGTGTTAATTATAGTGCAACAAGTGTAGGATGTTACGAGTTATTTTAACGATCGTTTAATAACGCTTCTGCTTTGTGCCGCTAGCCTTGTTGGAAAGTAGTTTACTTACTAACCGCAGAATACACGTCGGAAAGCCGGCTGGAGAATGTTGTCCCGGCATGTTGCTCGCCAGTGACGCTATGTTCTGGCGTGTGCTGCTGGAGTTTTGCGGAACAAGCCGCTGTTTCACCTCTGTATACTCGAGTACTCTNACGCTATGTTCTGGCGTGTGCTGCTGGAGTTTTGCGGAACAAGCCGCTGTTTCACCTCTGTATACTCGAGTACTCTGTCGCTATCGTAGAGCAGAAAGCATACAGCTAGATACCTGCAAAACTCGCGTTATTACATGGGGATTACGTTAAACTTGAAACACGCGTACCTTTGCCAATACGTTTGTCATTGGACCATACTTTGACACGCCCTGGGTAACTCTGCGCCAATAAATGTATACTTCAAAACTGCGTGCCCCGATCACGCGTAGTTCTTTCAAAAACAGAGCGACTTCACATCTACGCAGTAGTAGCCAATGGAGAAACGATGCCGTCTCTTTTACACACAGTAGTGTGACATTTAGCCTGGTGTAAAATAATAACGCGAATTTTGTAGGTCCCTACCTATAGCTCACTGTAATCCATTCACGGTTACTTCCAACTTTTCTGAAGCCCTGCTAAAGTTCTGCTTTCAGGCTATTCCTCCGACTCGTGCAAACAAAGCTTAACCGAGTCTAGAAAATTACACCAAAGGGACAACGCACCGCATTCGTGCGCACTCAGTGTAATAGTATTTTGCATGATAATCATATTTTACTACGCATTACCAACACACCATATTAATNAGTATTTTGCATGATAATCATATTTTACTACGCATTACCAACACACCATATTAATTATAAATAAAATATTATAGTTGATAAAGTATAAATAAAAGTTCAATTTAACCAAAAATAAGGTAATTTTATGTTAACGCAAATATAAAATGCTTGCGATACGTGGCATAATTGGTGAAACAACCAAACACGTCATACATGGGGTGATTTTTCGAAGGTTCTGTTCAAATAGCGGGACGAAACAGTGAGTGAGTGGACTCTGGTTGTGGCGACAAAGCAAGTGCATGCAACACGCATCAAGAAAATGTTCTTATTCGCAGCAGTTGAAACCATAAATTAAATTGGGTCGGGAGAGGTTAACAAGGACGTTCTAGCCTCGGTTGCGAAGGTCGCCACCGACGTTATC
>NQII01003185.1:0-73414 GCA_002778355.1 Clitarchus hookeri | reverse complement strand
CGGACCACTAAATCAGACCGCGTTGCTCGTAAACACACATTTGCATAACCATATGCGCGGAACGTTTACACTGTTTGAAAGAAAAAAAAATCGAGATCCTCGGTATAGTATTTCTGTGTAGTGACCACTGATAATTTTGGTTTTTGCTGGTGCCGGGAATGTAAATAAAGATTAAGTGCCAGTAAATACAGATTTTAAATATTGTCCGAGTTATGTATGCGTGATTTAACTAACCTTTTATTCGTGTCGCCTTGAAATCATTCAAGACTTTTTTTTATCTCGCGCGTTCCAGACTTTTAAACCACTTGATAACTCTTCTATTTAATATGGCAATTTGGAATCGCTAAACGGGCAGGATATCAATGATTAAGAACCCAACATTTTTACGTTGTTCGCCACAGTCATTTGTTATTTCCGCTTATTACGTGTTCATTTGTTGTTACTTTGTCGAAACAAATTTCCCTGCACGGTAAAAACTTCTGTGCACTTCCACAAACGAAAGCTTCGAAACTACTTGTTATAACATTTCTACGAGGTACTTTAAAAAAGGTGCGAAAGAATAATTAATGTAGTTAAAAAATTTCTATAACCTATGAAATTATAAATATTAACTGAGAAACGTAATAAACTTCTGCATCGTCTGATTCTGCACACTTATTTTATGTTGGCAAAAGTTACCGGCATTTTTCGATATACGGACAATGCCGTCCTTTTAAGGCCATGTAGACAGTAAACATTTTTCAAAGCTTGGAACCGGTGGAAATCCCAGAAATAAGGGAGTGGCGTAAAATTTCCAACCGTTTATTAAATCTTTGTAACAACACAAACATGCTGTCATTGTCCACACCTGTGTTATACTTCATCCATTCCATGGCGACGGCAGGTATAAATACTATTAGTGATCAAGTCAGAACAATTGCCTGACTTAGCCGGTTCACAGTATGATTGCGGCAGAAAATAATTCTGGCGGTATTTTGTAATTTTTAAAGGCAAACTTAGTAATTCAACTATTTTTTGCAACACTTTATTGTTTTATAATATTAAAATATGTTCGCGTGCAAGATTGTGACAGCAGCTTGGAATATATATATATATATATATATATATATATATACATATATATTTCGTTTCGGAGCAAAAAGCCTCATGATGAAGATGGATTGCGGTATGATACGCGACAAGCCCATTTTATTGTCCGCAGAAATAGTTTTAAAACAACTCAATTAAATTTTATGTTAGGGCTTCAAATGGGAACACTTAATTATCTTGAGCACAAAATTTTTAATGTGACTTAAAAGGCGTTTCTGTCTTAGAATGTGCTCGAAGTATACACAGAGCTACAGGTAATTTTGCATAATAACATATCCTTTAATCGCATCCGCTGCGTTTATAATCATTTCATGATAATTTCCGTACATGAGAACGACGGGGGAAATAATCTTAGCTAGACGGCAGTTCTTTTTTGTAATTAATGAACCAGATCATATATATGTGGTACCTTAATTAAGACAGCTTTTTAAGCTGTCGAACATGAAAAATTGATTTCGCAGTAATCTTACGGCTGTATTTGGAAACTTAACCACGACTTTCGGGTATCCTTTTTTTTTCCCCACCATTGTGTATTCGAAAACATGTTAAAACCTTTTTGAATTTTAAGTTAGGTTACAGTGTGTCTTGAAAGTAACGTCTCAAGCGCTTCTTCTTATGCATCCATAATTAGGTTTGATGAAGTTGTAGAAGTGTCATGGTCGCCGCTAGTTGCATGTAGATAATAGTTGAAGATAACGCCCACAAGGTCATGTTAAATACATGTATAACGTGCGCCTCATACCTGAAACTGTACAGGACGAAACCTATTTTTTTTCTTCTAATTTACCTTTGAACTAAGACGAGAGTAGGAGTTCCTAGCGTAGGGATGGGATCTAAGTGCGTCTCGGGGCTGAGCCCCATACACCCAGGCGCGCAGGAAATATCCTAACTACAAGGGCACGTGTTCGCGGCTTTACTGGGATCGGGCAAACATGGCCGCGATTGGAGCCATCGTTACCTCCCGTGCTGACTTAACCTCGACTATGAGATGAGGAGGAGGGTGGGGAATCCGGCATATAAATACTAAAAAAAAAAAAACTCTACAGAAAAAAAAACTACAAAATTTCATGCAAATTATGAAGTAGAAAAAAAAAAGTTTCTGCTATAAGTTATGATGGTAAAGAATGATCTGTATTAAAATGGCGTGTGAAATACTAAAGGAGAAAAATGGGTATGGAGAGATTTCTTATGTTCGGTCGCGTTGGCATTGTTTAGTTAGTAACCACGGGGGGTCATCTAAGATGTTATTTGTAAATTTACCATATCAGCGTGTACGTACAGTGACAAAGCGCGAGCGGTAAAATATTTTCCCCATACATCCGAGGTATAGTTCCTACAGTTGCTCAGGAAAGAGTCGTGTGCGTAAGAAAGTTCCCAACTTAGTATAGTAGCGATGCTAAACATTCCCGTATTTTCTGCCTGATGCGTAGTACTATGTCCATACAGCTTAAGAAGTTTACCAGAAATATTTTTTTTTACATTATGGGTGGTAACACAACCCCTTCTGGAAGGTGGGAGGCATGCCCCTTCCTGTGTCACCAGTATAAACGTGAGGCAAAAAAGAGTAGAGAGAAGGAAGAAAGGGTTGAAGACATTCTATAGCAGGACAGCCTGCCATGGGCGCTTACGTGTGATGCTAGATTCACATTTACACTGATCACACCAGACAGAGCGGGCAGAATTTTTGGTTGTTTACGTGCAACTAGATTTTTCTGCGTTACCATTTTTCTGTCTGGTTGCAAACTGTTCACGACCACGCAGTTTCGTTCGTTATGTTTAATACCAAGATTCCGAAATCAATGATGGACCACAGACTATACACGGTCATGTTTATATTCTTTTTATTAATTCCACTGTGGTACGAACTTTTACGGAATTATTTTCAAGAGACTATAATTTTGTTTTATACTTCCAAAAAATACTTTACGGTTTAGTGCTACCTGTCGGCTCGTTTCCAAACTACGTTTATTTAACCTAATGCGAGTGTTGAATAAAATAAACGTTTATCTTCACGTATTTGATTTTAAATACTTGCATTGAACTACGCCATACTATTACATCAATACACGTTGATTATCCAACGAATTAGTGTAATAAAATGTGTGGACAGACTGACGGCGAAATGCCTGATTTTTCCGGAAGCAAAAATTACGGCTAAGCTCAGATTTTCGGCTGCGACTTTCGCGGAAAACGAGGACGGTTTCTGATTGGCTGTTCTGATTTTTCGCTCTGTCTGTTCGGCGTGGTCGGCATGCATGTGAGCCGGGCATAGTAATGCACTAGAGAGTCGACGGCCATACCGCCCTGGTAACCTGGTGGTCTTCAGATAACCGTGGTATGGCGGGATCAGTACTTGGATGGACTACCGTCAGAGGAACGCCCCGCAGCGGGAAGGTGCGCCTCCAACACTAGGCAGGCCCACTAGGGTCATCACAAAGTTACGCATGAAGGCGGTGAGGTCGTGTTGACCAGGTACTTCATCCGACCAGTCACAGACTGCGACCAGGCACGAGCGGCCTGTTTATTCTCCCCGTGGCACACTTTCTCGGTGCAATGGAGTTAGGGATGTTTATATCGAAAAAAAAAATAATAAAACACGCCAATATTATTTGTATCGGTTATTTATTAAAGTATCGTTTTACGAAACGATGTATTGAAAGGAAAAATCTATTCTTGATACATCGGAATTCGATATTTCATGCATTAAAAGACTTGACAAATGTAAAATTGGTAGGAATATTACGTGTCGAGGACACGATGCATTGCAGAAATATGTGGCGCCTGTTTTTGGTGCATGTTGCCAAAGTAAACATAGTAATTTTTTAATTGAATTTTTGTATTCAAAACAGAGTTTATTAAAAGAGCATTTCAAAATTTTTTATTTCCAATACCTGGAAAAATATATTGATTTCGATCAAATATCGTTGATATTTGTATAAAAAGATATTGATTTCGATCAAATATCGTTGATATATGTAGAGACGACTTATATCGATATATCGTCATTTCGATATATCGATATGTTTCAACATCGCTAAGTGGTATCTGCACAAGGCCGTAGCCTACGTAGTGCGCCACTCACACCAAGGAGCGCGACTGTCCCGTGTTGCGCAAAATATTGCGTGTGTCATACCTCCCACCTCTTGTATCCGATATCAAGAAGATAGCGTAGGTCTTTGAAGGCTTTGATCGCTGAGACTCACGTAACGCGTAGTCAGAATAGGTGATTGGTTCGAGACCTATCGACGCCACGACCCAGAATTTGGTTATCTTGACTCTGTACAAGAGATTTGGAACGCATTGTAACGTGGACATCAAGCTGTCGTCTGATTTTCCTTTGATAACGGAGCGATATTGGTAGACCAAGGTTTATTAATTTAAGTGTGCTGTCATTGGTTTCCAAAGTTACCTAGTATCGGCTGAGTTTATGAACAGGAAATGAGGAAACCCCCGGCAACTCTAGGAACCATGAATTAAAAATAACTTACGACTAATGGTGATTAAATATTTTATGTCGTATTTCGCTTTCAAACCACTGTACCATAAGATATGGGAATCATGGGCTGCATTACCTTGACTACCTACAGGATATTTTTAGACACTTGTAAGTTTCAAAAAAAGAATTAATATTTTTACTAACGTAGTTATTTTATTCATATAAAATAATATTAAAAACCTTATATTATTTTTTTGCTTTTCCAAAAAAAAAAAAGTTTATTTTTGAAAAGACAAAGAGAATTGAACATCTTAAGCGAATATTGGTGTATTTTCAACGTTGTTTATTTTTAGTCTTAATCGTAAAATAAAATCGTTACTTACAAACTTACCCTGAAACAAATATACAACCTGTGTGCACATCTATGTGAATGGAATAAATGCGCTACGCAAGTTAGTTATGTTTTAGTTTCTAGGGTGGTGAATCAGGTCTTCAATAGTGTTGTTAAAGGGGGTTTTAAAACTACAATATCCTTTTTATCCATCTTAAATTCGGCAAACAAAACGCGTAATTCAAAACTATTCACATTATTCAGAGTATTCTTTTTTGTATTTATGAACATTTTGAAAGTTTTCAAATTATTTTCTAGCTCCTATATTCGTTTGTTTGTTTCTTGAATCAGCTTGCAAGGGGAAAGGACAAGGTTTATCATACAAGAGTATTCAAAACGAAAAGTAGTTTTGGAAATGGTCATATTTTCCTTGTAAAAATATTTTAAAACTGTCGGTAATGTTTATCACATTTCAAAACCAATCCTAATTTTGAGATGACGAGAAATTATGGACTGTCTGTTATTGTCTTCCAAATAACTTAAAATGTTGTGAACCAAGCTGAAAATGTCTCGAAAAAATTTATGTTTTAAGGCGCCCGTCTACCTGGCGCTTGAACTGCGTTGCAGAGTGTTCGAAATTCACGTTTTTCAACGAAACTATTAAGCGTTCGTCCAACGTGCTGATCTACGAAAAGAACACACACTTCAGACGAGAGCTGTTAAGTACTTTCAAAATATCACGTACGTTAGAAACATCAATTCAGAGTACTCCAAAACCGCTAAAAACGACCTTTCCAAGGCGCTGTAGCTCAAAATGCACGCATCAGATACATACAAAACTACTATAGGGGCCTGCACTGAACCTTCCTAAAGACTTCCCACTAATAAAATAATATGGTCACCGCTGAAAGTCCCATAGGTACACGCAGCACGACGAGAACACTGCACGCCAGTTCAGAGCCTTGCGCTTAGCGGCGATGGCGTACTTGATGCGCGTGGCAGTGTCGCCCTTATCGCTCCCGCGCTTCTCGGCCTAAACGTGGGAAAAAGTTCCAGGTAGACGGGGGCCTTAAGGGCGCAGCACTTTGAAGAGGCACACACTCCCCTTCTTCAAGCTCCTCTTGGAACAATTACCCTTGTTTTTCGATCATGGCGGGTACCCGATTTATCCAAATTGTTTAATTTCTCCCACTCCTAGTTTATAACACATACTGTAACACTTTGTACTATAAAAGCTCTTAAGTATAATGCAATTTTCTATTGGTGCTAAGCGCTGAGATATCCAGTTCAACGTTATCAATATCATCACAGCTTTTATCTTAAGGCATCGAGAAAATATTTAGGCAAATACAGACACGATCTGTGCTTTAACTTCAATGGCCGTTTGATCTATATGGCACGTCTCTTGTTATGAGGAAGCGTGATTTTCGTTTTATCTTCTATATCCTGGTGTTAACAGCCTGATCAGAATTTATTTACATGCCAGAAAAAAAGCGATACGAAGCTCAGCCAACTAATTTTTATTCAGTGCTAGTTCCTGGCATTAAAAAAAACGCTTCGCCTAGTGAAGATATTTTTTTTATTGGCATTTATAATATACGATTATTAGGATTTGTCATCGTACATCCGCTTGACATGCTCCATTTATACATTTTTGTACTTGTTGATCACCGCAAACATAAACTTAGATTTACACTTTTTCTTACTTACGTAATAGTCGTACAATTTCCCAAGTAAATGGTCTCCAAGAGAAAAAAATAGAATCTAATTTTCTCGGTAAACATCTCGTCTCGTGTTTTAGTCGTGGTTTTGTGGCTGAGTTTAAACTTCCAGTGAAAGTAGGCCACGGTTAATTGGTACGAGCGGATCGTTCGTAAAGTTCAAGTTCTGGAATGCGTTTCGTGCCGGCTTTCGTGAGCTCGTTATCTCGAGCCATTTTTAGCGGGATCAAAGCAAAATTTCTGCGTGTTCCGACGGTTCTCCAAGAAGCGCGTTAATATTTTGGACACGCGCAGGAGACTATCTATCTTATCTGTAGTCTGTGGTTTATCTTAATATTATATATAGGCTGTTCACGGTAAAGGGAGCAATTTTGAGGCCATGGTTACTTTTTCCTTTCAGCCATATTTAATCCTTTAACCATATTTTTCAATAAATATTGCAATGCAAATAATAAACACAGTGTGTATATTCCACAGCACTCGGAAGTTAACGTCTAAAGCTAAAATAAAATATATTTATTGAACATTATTCCAAATGAAGGGGCTTTCAAAAGTGCTCACTTTACCGTGGATAGCCTATAAACGCACGGATACTCATCATCGGGTCAATGCGCACGGGGAAAATTTGGGTAGAGTGCGCATGCGAACTGCGCCGTAAACATTCTCCGTGTCCAAACGTTGGGTGAGATTTGACATTAGAACACTGTTTATGCAAGTAAGTGCTTTTGGTTGTTTGTACACCTACTGTAAGGTAGTTTTAATGCAACTATAATAAGTTAGTTAAAGAATTGCATGTGTATTTAAAAGGACGGGTGTGTTGAAAATTCAAATATAAACACACGTTCACCACTGTTGACCACGTTACATAAGCAGTTGTAAAGAGAATAAGCGAATTATTGCTGTCAATTTATTGCTCTGACCAAGCTCAAAAAGTCTAGAAGAATGAAAGTCTGGTGAAGAGTGCACACCCATCGAAGGACTGATGTGACAGAATAAACAGCCTGTGTCGCCTTAAGAGCAGCCAGAATGTAAGAAAGACGTGAGGTGCACTCTTCTATAAATGATCGCTCAGAAAGTTGTCTCCTGTTATTCCTACGGGACTCAGGCACAGNTACTCATCATCGGGTCAATGCGCACGGGGAAAATTTGGGTAGAGTGCGCATGCGAACTGCGCCGTAAACATTCTCCGTGTCCAAACGTTGGGTGAGATTTGACATTAGAACACTGTTTATGCAAGTAAGTGCTTTTGGTTGTTTGTACACCTACTGTAAGGTAGTTTTAATGCAACTATAATAAGTTAGTTAAAGAATTGCATGTGTATTTAAAAGGACGGGTGTGTTGAAAATTCAAATATAAACACACGTTCACCACTGTTGACCACGTTACATAAGCAGTTGTAAAGAGAATAAGCGAATTATTGCTGTCAATTTATTGCTCTGACCAAGCTCAAAAAGTCTAGAAGAATGAAAGTCTGGCGAAGAGTGCACACCCATCGAAGGACTGATGTGACAGAATAAACAGCCTGTGTCGCCTTAAGGGCAGCCAGAATGTAAGAAAGACGTGAGGTGCACTCTTCTATAAATGATCGCTCAGAAAGTTGTCTCCTGTTATTCCTACGGGACTCAGGCACAGATCTGGTCACAAACCCGCTGCATTAAAGCAGAAAAAAAAACATATTGTTTGCAACATGTGCGTAAGACAAATATTGGTTTACCTCGTCTCTAGCACAGAGAAGATACGTACGCATAGGAGTAACGGCGCGGCGGTCTCTTTGATGCGGACGTGCCCTTTCTCTGATTGACTAGTTCGTGCTGCGGAAGGTTCCGGATTGGCTAGGCTGCCGGTTGGCGACCAAGTCACCTGGAGCTGATTGTCGAACGGTGTTCCGACGTGATGCTGGGCAGCGACGCCATTTTGGTGGCGGGTGGGGCAGGTGTTCGCTCTGTAAGCGGCTGTTCCACCTCCGTATTGTTAAGTACTCTGTGTCGTCTTCAGCCAGTGGTTTAGCTTGCTTCAATGGAAACGTGAAAGTATACAAAATCAGCTGTAAAGTAGATCTTCAGGGCTTTTACAATTGCTCAATTTAACAGCGAACGGCCTACGGGCAGGGCCACGTGTTTTTCGTGAAAATATTTCAGGACTAGCTGTACTCAAAAACACTAGAGCTAAGATACTCTTGCGTGATTGGTTTATTGTAACTGTCACGCATTGCAGGTGTCTGCCCGTGAATCACGGACACTCAGTGCCGGAGTTACCTAATGTGATTGGCTCAGTCAGGTAAGGAACTGTCACCCGGCAATGACACGTGGCCAATAACCGACGTAAATATGCGCGTATGCCGTAGGACATTGGCGTCTAGTCTTCGCGTAAATATTTTTGCGAAAACACAGGTGGCCCCTACCTATAGGCATACAGCGTGTCCGTAAATTCATGGTGGAGTTTCGAAAGTCTGTATTAAACAGTAAACATGCCAACAACGTCCAGATAAGAATACGTCCCATCAAGTTTGTTACGTGCGTAGGCCATTTCGATGTGGCTTCCATTTGTTGCCCTACACAGTACACACGTCCAACTGATAACTCTAGTTCTGGCATTACGCGATGAAGAACATCGCGTGCATGCGAGAGAATGGGCCACTTCTCTGATTCTCTCTCTCTCACGTGCGCAGTGTCGATGACCCGAACGCTGTACACACATTGCGTGCTGTAGCCTCAAAATTAAACGTCTAGTGGCGTGAGGTCTGGCGATCGTGGAGGCCACGCCAATCATCCACCCTACCTCTCCATATCGGCGCGAGTACTGAAATTATTTATTTTGATATCTATTTTTTAATGTATCTATGTGCAATAATTAGTAAATTCGTAAAATATTTACTTTTGTAATAATTTTGCAGTTTCACTTGGCCGGCGCGTGAATAAAATGATCAGGTCCATGACAGTATTAATTTTACATATGGTGAGAGATTACTCAACGTACATGTAAGTAGATCCTAAGCAGGGCTTTCAAGAGTGCTTAGTTTACCGGGCATATCGAGTCTAACTTGCATACACCGTCACTTTTTGCGATGCTCCTCAATGCGTTGTTGTACCCGAGAACGCAGAGGTGAAACACCTGCTTGTACCGCGAACTCTGGTCGCGCACGTCAGCAAAATGGCGTCGCTGACCAGCAACACGTTCGAACACCGTTCGTCAATCAGCACTTGGTAACCCACCTCCCAGCCGGCAGCCCAGCCAATAGGGAGCCTCCCCGTATCACGCTGTAGCCATTCAGACGCAAGGTTCGTTCCGAGAGCGTCGCGCAGCGAATCAGAGAATGGGTACGTCCGCTTCATAGGAACCACCTCGACTTTTCGTCTCTGCGTACTTGTCTACTAGGGGCCACGGCGGTGTAGTGGTTCGAGTACTCGCCTCCCACCTAGGCGAACCGGGTTCGATTCCCGGCGGGGTCGCTCCCGGATTTCCGCTTGTAGGAATCTAGCCGGACGATGCCACTTGTCGGATGGTTTTCTCGGGGATATCCCGTTTCCCCTCGCAATTTCATTCAGGCGCTGCTCCATACTCACCTCACTTCATCCTCATCGACCTTGTAATTTGAACTGTGCTGATGTGGCCAGCCATGGTTGGCTGTGCTGTCTGCAGGTGGTGGTTGTCAGCCCCACTAAGCAAGGAAGATAAAGAGACGAAGCGCTATTTCGGTGGGCCCTTGTTTTCCTCTATGTTTGGTCTATTAGCTAGAATTTAATGCAAACATAACAACTCTTTAAACATCATTATTTAAGTTTTCAGACAGACTTTTTGGTCATTGCTAATAGCCATGTGTTAAAAACGTTATTATTAATTGCTATATTTACAAATGGTAACACTTAATTAAATACGTGTGTAACAGTTAATGGTAAAGAATACACAAGTTGGCTAATATGTTAATTACACAATAATTTGGTTCGCATATGCTCAATATTTAACATTACTTTGCGACTGACATAAGTGTAAGGTGAATATATGCAGTTAATAGACGCAAAAAGAAACCGCCGGCACACACAAGTCGCAGCTGGTGAGTGCAAGGCCTTTATTTGTAAGAATTAAAGTACTAATATGTAAATTATAACGTTCTTTAATGCACAGGTCTGGCGTAGCCCGAGGCTTTCGTTAATGGTTATGGTAATGTTACCTTCATATGAATAGTTTACTAAAATGCTAATTATACGTGTTTTTTTCTTTAAAAAGGCATTGTTGCGGGTATCGATAACTCATGTACCATTTATTGTCAGACAATCAGCAATTGAAAATTCAATAAAGCTCAACTCCTGCAATTGATTGCAAACATCGACGACTTTTTCTCCAGCGACGATCATAACGACGGAAACACAAAGCAACCGAAAGCAACGCTCGTTCAGTGCATACCTACATCAAAATAATATTTTTTATGAATGATGATATTAGTAATTAAAATTCATTTACTCGTGACTTTAGTACATTTAAAAATAAAATTATATTGTTTATACAATAAATATATTTCTTTATTAATGAACATTATTTTAATTTTTCAACAGTTTGCGAATTCATTCTACTCTATGATTTAGTGGCCCAGGGGGCTGTCACCTGCAGGCCTGAAGACCTCGATGTTAAGAGCCGCCCAAATCTCTCCATCTACTTGTCTTCTCTGTGGCTTTATGTTGTTTGGGCACCGTCGGCATCGGAAACCCCGCCGTAACTTCTCGAGCATACTGTACCTGCACGGACGTTCTTACCACCGGGTACGTGAATTATAATTGCGCTTCTCGGTGTTCTCCCGTTATAACGGACGCAGCTGCCTGCCTGCCGGGGTTAACGCCTGGCCGCTCCGGAACGAGAAGCTGGTGGAGTCGATTGTCCGGGGGTCGTGCGTGACGACGGTCGAGGGTTCGATATCCCGGCCGCTCTTTTCTCTTCCTCCCGGCAGTCGTTCGTGCCCCCGACCGGTGCGCGTGGCGATACAGTAGCTCGCCCCGGCTGCAAGTAGGTTGTACATGACGCAAGATACGGCCGGCGCCTCGTGTCGTAACTTTTGCAGATGGTGTGTGGCAAAAAAAAAAATTATACGTTCTCCCCACGCCCAGAGCTCATATCGGGGACTCAGTGGAAAAGTTTCGCCGCCTTCTATTCAATTAACCTTTCCGACGGTCATCCCCCCCCCTCCTCGACAACATCACAACCTCACACAGCCATTATATTCCCAGTTCCCCTTCTTTCCCAGTATTTCGTAAGGTGGTCCGAAATAGCGGCCAGCCGCATGCGAAGCTGTCGGGCTAATGATTTCGTTGCAACACTATAATACCTCCCTGCGCACTCAGCTTGCGATCTCTTTTTCTCTTTCTCTCTCTCTTTCTTTCTACCTCTCTCTCTTTTTTCTACCTCTCTCTCTCTTTCTGTCTTGCTCTGTCTCTCTCTCTCTCTTTCTGTCTTACTCTGTCTCTTTCTCTCTCTGTATCTTTCTCTGTCTCTTTCTCTCTCTGTATCTTTCTCTGTCTCTTTCTCTCTCTGTATCTTTCTCTGTCTCTTTCTCTCTCTGTATCTTTCTCTGTCTCTTTCTCTCTCTGTATCTTTCTCTGTCTCTTTCTCTCTCTGTATCTTTCTCTGTCTCTTTCTCTCTCTGTATCTTTCTCTGTCTCTTTCTCTCTCTGTATCTTTCTCTGTCTCTTTCTCTGTCTCTTTCCTGTCTCTTTCTCTAGCCCTTTTTCTCTCTCTCTCTCTCTCTCCGAGCCCTTCACTTATTTTCTTCTTGCGCGTCTGTCACTTATGTTCATCTCACGCGAGAACATGCGCGAGTTACCTTCAGAATCATCGTCATTACATGCAATCTACTGCTTGCATTTTCGCGGTAACGGTGTCGATGCTACGGGTGCCCATTTGGTGTGTATGGACCATTCATGGTTACTTCCAACTTTTCTGAAGCCGTGCAATAGTTCGTACTCCCAGGATATTCCTCCGCCTCATGCAGACAAAACCTAACTAATTTTAGAATATTACACTAAAGGGGCAACGCGCCGAATTTGTGCGAACACATTTTAATGTTTTGCTATTTCTTACTAGGTATTACCAAACACACCTGTTTTATCTTTGCTTTTATTCGTGTTAATTATAAATTGAAATATGTAATTTATAAATGAAATATAAGTAAAATATAAATTGAACCATTTATGTTAAAACATAAGTATGAAACCCTTGTGATACATGATATTTAGGAAACAACCAACATGGGGTGATATTTAAAATGTTTGATTTAAAAGTGTGACTGTGAATAGACCATATTTAATCACTTAAAGACAGCAAATTCTAGACTTGCTTGTCTCAGTGACAATAAGCGGCGGCGAGGCACATTTTTATAAAGAATAATTGCTTGAGTTTCTGCATTTCTTAACGTTGCATATGATTTTCCTTTCACCCTTTCGTTCCCACATTAATGTATAATTTCAAGTGTTGCAAATTGTACATTTTTTGATGCGTGCTGTACTTAAGATGACAAAGAACTTGTTTCGTCATAACAACCAATAAGCTATAGTCATTGTGCTTGGTGATCAGTGATACGTACCAGTCTTAACGTAGCGCAGTGCAGTAGCATGGTTTAGGAATCAGCTGTCCACAGGGAAGATCATCGGACAGTGAGCTTCACAAAGTACAGCACCAGTCAATTATAAGCTTCCTGTGCAACGTGTAGTAGATTGTCTACAATGGACGTGAAAGGGTTAATTAAATAATGGTGTTTCTTTGTGCCGTAATCTCTCCGAATAGTGGCGTTGGAAATTGTGTTGGGGGGGATGAGGAATTAAGGAAGCATTTGCTCTTTCCCCTCCCCCATCTCAAATCACTCTAGCGGGCAACCAAAACGTCACGAGAAAGCGTCACAATATAAAGTAGGTTAACGTCTTTAATGTATTTATATTTACTCAGATTGAAACCAGTATTAATGTAAAATAGTTATGTTTATACTTGCATGATACGTATCTTGTGTAGAAGTAAGCAATGTGTATGTGCAGGTACTAAACATAATTGATTTCAAAACTAAATTTTGTGAAGGGGCATTTAATCCTTACCCTTATATGCATTAAAAATATATAAAGTAAAACAAATGATTTGAGTATTTTTCAAATGTTTTCCTAAAACTTTTAATCCAACGTAAAGACGTTGAACTACTTTCTCTCCGTCGCTACCAACTATACAGGGCGCATGTCAGTCACGAGTGGCCGTTGAAATATATGCAGGTAGGCGCAGTGACATTTTTCATAGGTTGATTTCAAAAGTGCTTAGTTTATTGTGAACAGCCTTTACATAGAAGTGAAATGGCGTGGCGGTTACTTTGATGTGGCAGTGCCCGTTCGCTGATTGGCTTCGCGATTATGTGGATCGGGCCTTGTGTACGACCGGCTACTGCGCGCTGCGATAGATTCCCTGCTGGCTGTGCTGCCGACTGGGGCTGGTCGGTGACGCCATTTTCTTTTGGCTGTTTAACCCGTAAAGTCCTCACGTACACATTCCAGGACATGTTGCAGATGAAGGATATGTATGGTTAGCACTGTACACGACGAGTCAGTGGCCGATGTTTTGGGCGTCTTCCTTGTGATAGATATGATTTGCTGAAGTATGCCTGCGCCTCTCATTTGTGAATGGCTAATACCGACATGAACCAACGCGCAGAACGATGTTCACCGGATGCGAGAAGCACGCTTGACACAAGTATAGCGCACACCATAAAATTTAACGATAGCAACACGTGAGCTCGGAAATTAATTCGGGACTGAAACTCTGTATGCTTGTGTTTTCTGTGCCACGTCGTTGCCGCGGTTTCCCTGCACGTGTTTTTTTTTTTCCTGAAGTCGAATTCATGGTTCTGGAACTTCCGAAATGCGCGCCGCTGGCATCTCCGGTGACTGTGTTCATTGGAAGCGCGCAGTGACTCAGACCATCCGGGAAAAGTATATATCGTGGCTTGCCTGACCTCGTCGGTATTCGGATTGGCTGCGGCTGAGGCACTATGTTAGCACGTTTGAGGCCAAGAAGCGAGAGGAGGGAGCGATAAGAACTACACTGCCACGCGCATCAAGTGCGACATCGCCGCTACGCGAAAGGCTCTGAACTGACGTGAAGTATTCTCGTCGTGCTGCGTGTACCTATGGGACCTCAAGCGGCGACCCTATCAATTTTATTGGTTGAGAGCCTGTTGCAAGGCTCGGTGCATGTCCCACGAGTACTTCTGTGCGTATATAACGAGTGTAATTTTAGATACAGCGCTTTGAAAAAGCAGTTTTGGTTATGTCGGAGTGCTCTGAAATGACGTTTTTGATGTGCCCGGTGTCTTGAAAGTAATCGACAGGCATAGTCTGAAGTGTGTGTTCCTTTCGTAGTGCAGCGCATTGGACGCACGTTTAATAGCCTCGTAAAAGAAAACCTTGACATCAAACACCATGTAGCGCTGTTCAAGCGCTAGGTAGGCGGGTTCCTTAAGATAACATTCCTTATCTCTGCACCGTACACCCGGCGCATTTTGTGCAGTTGTTACGCATTCATAGGTTATACTTTACTTGCGTGGGCTTCCCTGCAGTGGCCGTCTAACTTTGCGATGCAGTCAAAATAAGCNCAGTGGTGTAACCAAATTTCAGTTCGCAGATTAATTGGGCATTTACCAGATCCTGTGCAGACAACAGAACAGGACCACAGTGCAATGAGTTACTCAGAGAAGTAATGGCGTGGCGGCTCCATTGATGTGGGTGTACCCATTGTCTGATTGGCTGTGTGATGTTGTGGGTAAGAGCCTTGTGTCTGATTGGCTGTTGCGTGCAGGGAAAGAAAGGTGCCGGCTGGAGAGTAGCTTACCAGGCGCTGATTGGTGAATGGCGTTCCGACAATTTTCTGGTGCCTACGGCTGAAGTTCTCAGGATAATCGTCTATTTCACCCCGGAATTCTTTATTACTCTGTGCAAGAGCTATGAGAAAATTACACAAAAATATATAAAGCTTTTTAATTAATTGTAACAATACAGAAACTTAAAATGAGAAGTAGTCTTCTACTAAACGTGCAACAACGAATAAGTATCTGATTATGGGTAAGCTAGATGAAGATTTTTGGACATTCGCCATTGCGATGCAGATGTCAGTCATTTAAAAACAAGACTGAGCAGACAGACAACACGTGCTCAGTCTTGTTTTTCCATGACAGATATCTGCATCGCAATGGCGCATCTAGTCACTCACCCCCATTGCACTATTCGTTCAAAGAGCATATGAGTAACCTAGTCGTCAAAAATAATTTTAAAAAATTATAACAATTGCAATAAAGAAATAAAAAGTAAAAAATAAATAGGCGATAGGAAAATAAATTTGAAACTTTTGTGCAGCTCAGCGCAAATCACGAGCCTGATTTGTCACGGGAGAAAAAACAACCAAAATTTACGATATATGGAATACAACACAATGCAGAACAAAACCAAAAATCAGCTGATATAAAGCCCCAATGAATTGTGATCCAGTAAGATAAGGAACGACACGAAACAAAGAAAAAGTACGATGACAAATGAGAAAAGCGGCAACGGGTGTGAGACAGCACAAAGAAAAAAGTAGTTAGTCACGACCTTTTTGAGAAGTGCTGCGTGTTGTCTGTTTGGTTTTGTTTTCTAATTTGCATTGAAATATTAATTTTAAAATGTTTTTTATTGTTTGTATAATCTGAATGATGTGTGTTTTGTTTTCTTTCTGAAAATTAATTTTCAGCTCTTAGGATAATGAAAGCGATAGCTAACTATTGACTTTCGTTCAGCGGGCAGTGCAAAAAAGTCGGTTTTTTTGTAATTATATTTTTTGCGGTTGAGCCCTACGTACCAATTACTAGCCTACATAGGCTTCTGTCTTGCTTGATTCCAACACCTCCAAAATGTCTTGTACCACTGCAAGAATTTCTGAGATCTATCTTTGAAAAAAGTACCATTATGGTTACTAAGATTGCTGATAGTATAAGAGTGTTTTGTATAGTATATTTCANTCTATCTTTGAAAAAAGTACCATTATGGTTACTAAGATTGCTGATAGTATAAGAGTGTTTTGTATAGTATATTTCACAGATTCACAGACAAAATTTTAATTTTAGATTAACATTCGTAGGCAAACCAGTTATTTCTGTTATTAATTAAAGTNACAGATTCACAGACAAAATTTTAATTTTAGATTAACATTCGTAGGCAAACCAGTTATTTCTGTTATTAATTAAAGTTACATAAAACGTGTTTACTGAATAATTTTGGGTAATTTCCGAATAATTTCAGGAATTTACTGGATAATTGTATGAAGTTTTTAAAAACATTTAGCATCTTGGCTCTAACCAGCTAGGAGGGTAGGGGGAATTAATACTGTATGTTGTTCAATCAACAGCTTTTAGGTGTTAACCCAAATTAGTTTCTTTATTATCTTGGCTAATACATTAATAACCTGAGAAAGAACAGTGTTCCACAGTGTGTTAAATCAGAGTATTTTCTTTATATAGTTAATTGGCCTCTTCATGACTCAACAGTATTTGCTTAGTTCAGATTATCCAGCAGAAGTGAGTTATCAGCTGATAGTNTAATTGGCCTCTTCATGACTCAACAGTATTTGCTTAGTTCAGATTATCCAGCAGAAGTGAGTTATCAGCTGATAGTTAAGTTTCAGCGATGCTATTTATTTTCCGTATATGTCGCGGCAGTTTGTTACGTATTTTCGATGTAATCGCTACAATCTGGGCTCCAAGCAATGATTTCTGGTTACTTGCTACACGGTTTGTTAATGTTTACTCCATCAGAGCTGGTTAGAAAGAATCATAATAAAACACAATGGATTCCAGCTTTGAATGAAAATACAGTAGTTATGAAAAAGACATTGTGGCCTCTGGTTCGTTGATTAAATTACGAATATGCATGAAATCCTTAAAAAGGTAACCGAATACACTTCGCTATTTTTAATTAAGTGTGATGAATATGCACTTGGTTTGTCAGAAGTCTGGAAACATGGACTTTATGCTCAAGACAAACCGTCAACGAGCATATCACTGGGTATCGCTGAGTAAAGTCCGGTTTGCTCAATACATACTCGCACAAACGTCTTTCCCAGTTCGCATGCAGGCACACTAGGAACTACGACAAAACTGTGGAAGATGCATCGTATCGGTAAANTAATTGGCCTCTTCATGACTCAACAGTATTTGCTTAGTTCAGATTATCCAGCAGAAGTGAGTTATCAGCTGATAGTCAAGTTTCGGCGATGCTATTTATTTTCCGTATATGTCGCGGCAGTTTGTTACGTATTTTCGATGCATTCGCTACAATCTGGGCTCCAAGCAATGATTTCTGGTTACTTGCTACACGGTTTGTTAATGTTTACTCCATCAGAGCTGGTTAGAAAGAATCATAATAAAACACAATGGATTCCAGCTTTGAATGAAAATACAGTAGTTATGAAAAATACATTGTGGCCTCTGGTTCGTTGATTAAATTACGAATATGAATGAAATCCTCAAAAAAGTAACCGAATACACTTTGCTATTTTTAATTAAGTGTGATGAATATGCACTTGGTTTGTCAGAAGTCTGGAAACATGGACTTTATGTTCAAGACAAACCGTCAACGAGCATATCACTGGGTATCGCTGAGTAAAGTCCTGTTTGTTCAATACATACTCGCTAACGTCTTTCCCAGTTCGCATGCAGGCACACTAGGAACTACGACAAAACTGTGGAAGATGCATCGTATCGGTAAATATTTATCTCTCCCTCAGATGACCTGGCTTAGAGATCTTCGTTGCGTTAACCCAAGCTCTATGTCCCCAGCGGTAAAAATCCTGAAATACAGATTCCGACGGCTTCCTGTCATTTGATCCATGTCGACCCTACTCTAAACGTAAAAAAAAAACGTATTTTTTTAAATAAATTTTATCTTAGGATATAAACATGGAACACGTCGCCTGCAATGTACATCGAACCTTCGGTTGATATGAACACTGTGACACTGTTCCAACCTGAAAGCCTTTAGGTATTATAGAACAGAGATTAATGTACTGTAAAAAAATACATAGATGTAATTTTACAAATAATTAATTGGAAACAGTATGTATGCCAAGATTATTTCTTTAACGCTATGTGAATTAAAACAAATTTTACGAAATTTTAACCTGTAAAAAATATGTAGAATTTTAACAAGCAGGTAGGGTGGACTTCGCGGTAGTCAGAAATATGGGACAAATTAAAATGTACTGTGCATACATTTGTGGTATGTTTCCTGACTTTTGGTTCANTCAGATGACCTGGCTTAGAGATCTTCGTTGCGTTAACCCAAGCTCTATGTCCCCAGCGGTAAAAATCCTGAAATACGGATTCCGACGGCTTCCTGTCATTTGATCCATGTCGACCCTTCTCTAAACGTAAAAAAAAAAACGTATTTTTTAAAATAAATTTTATCTTAGGATATAAACATGGAACACGTCTCCTGCAATGTACATCGAACCTTCGGTTGATATAAACACTGCGACACAGTTCCAACCTGAAAGCCATTAGGTATTATAGAACATAGATTAGTGTACTGTAAAAAAAATACATATATGTAATTTTACAAATAATTCATTGTAAACAGTATGTATGCCAAGATTATTTCTTTACCGCTATGCGAATTAAAACAAATTTTACAAAATTTTAACCTGTAAAAAATATGTAGAATTTTAACAAGCAGGTAGGGTGGACTTCACGGTAGTCAGAAATATGGGACAAATTAAAATGTACTGTGCATACATTTGTGGTATGTTTCCTGACTTTTGGTTCATCCTGTTTATCGTCACACCTCCTGCTTCGTGTTTTCAGGGGAATATTTCTTGGTGAAGACAAACCACTGTCGAGTGCCGGGCTCACCTTCGCGGTAAAAAAAGAAAAACTTTGCAAACCTTGCTCCCCCCCCCCTCTTCTTTCTTTCATTTAAATGGATGGGATGCTTGTGATTGTGTTTATAGAGACGACCTTTCTCGAAAGAGTGAACAGTGACGCAGCGGATTTTTTTTTCCTTCCTGGTTTACTCTTCGAATGCATTTTCTTTCGAAGCTTCGTTTTAAAAATGCAACGGCGTTTGATAAAATGTCTTCTCCCTCGGAAGGCAACCGCGTTTTTTTTTTTTTTAGGCTTCAGTGGTTTCAAACTTGGCTGGCTTTCTGAATTCTGGGAAGAGAGAGAGAGAGGCACGGCTTCAACAAAGAAAGGGCCGCCAACAGCTCGCTGCCTTTTTATCACGAAGGAACTCCAGTTAGATGTACATCGGAATAAGAACGTGATCCTATTTACAACGTACTTCGAAAGAGTTTGTTACCCCGGCGGCAGCACGTTTCAAAGATAAGTTTGAATTTCCGGCAGCAGTTGCAGTTTTTAGTCTGGGAGATTTTGCGAGATTTCGTCCGTAATGTTGTTCGTTCTGACTGGCTGAGACCTCTCCGTATCACATACAATTTCGTGTTTCGGCTGCACGAAGCTTTGTTTGCCGCTACAACTAGGAAACTATCGTCCCTGCGGCAGTTATATGTAGTTTATTCGCGGTTTCCGCACAATTTTCGAATCAAACCTTTTGAAAAATCACCCCACGTACGACGCGCTTGGTTGTTTGCTAAATACGTCGCGTATCATAAGCGTTTTGTATACTTCTCACACCGTCATGACTGGCGCCGCGAGAGTATTCCGGGTCGACTGTCTCTCTGGCTTGCCGGCTGTAAAAAAAAGACCGAAGAGTAGGCCAAGGTTTATTCTACTCAGGTAGGGAAGAAAACGTCATTCCTTATGGGGGAGTTTTTTAGTCCATCCACAGTTGC
Organism: Clitarchus hookeri; assembly: GCA_002778355.1. NCBI lineage: Eukaryota > Metazoa > Arthropoda > Insecta > Phasmatodea > Phasmatidae > Clitarchus > Clitarchus hookeri. The sequence continues at coordinate 53,001 of NQII01003185.1, read as the reverse complement.
CTCCAAGTTTTCTGTAGCGCCGCTAAAAGTTCTACTTACAGGATATTCCCTCGTCCCCATGCAAACCATGCTTAAACGAGTCTGTAAAATTACACCAAAGGGACAGTGCACCGCATTCGTGCGCACTCGAGTGTAGTAATAATTTGCGTAATAACTATTTCTTACTTGGCACTTCTCCCTGTTGATATTCGTGTTAATTATAAATTAAATATGATAATTTATAGAAAAATAAGTAAAAGTTTACTTTAACAAAAATGAGTTTATTTCATTTTAATTAAGAAACAACCCAGTACATAATACATATGGTAATTTTTCAAAGGTTTGGTTCAAAAAGTGTGAAGAAACTATTAATAGACTACATGGCATTACTATAAGCGTTATGCAGCGCTATACTGTCGAACCATATCCCTGTCGCGATATTTTAGAAATATTGTTTCGTGATTGATATATCACCATGTGAAACAACCCAATTTGCGGGCGGCACCATACTCGGTTCATCGTGGACGTCAGGCTGGAGTTGTCGCGCGGCTGACACACAGGTACACAATAATACGTGTACAGATGTCAGCGTACCCATTCTCTTGATTGGCTGCGCCAGGCTTTGGGAACGGGCCCCGTGTCTTATTAACTACCGCGTGCTGCAAAAGGCTCCATATTGGCTGGGTTTGCAAGTTGGCAAGTAAGTTACTGAGCACTGATTGGCTGTGTTCCGACNNCGCGGTGGTGTTGTGGCAAGACTACTCGCCTCCCATCTAGGCGAACCGGGTTCTATTCACGGTGGGGCCGTTCCCGGATTTTTGCATGTGGGAATCGTGCCGGACGATGTCCGCTGGTCGGCCGGTTTTCTCGAGGGTCTCCTTCTCCCCCGACCTTTCATTCCGGCATTGCTCCATACTCACCTCGCTTCATCTTTACCGGCTCTCAAGACCTCAATGTTAAAACCCGCCGTAATCTCTCCACCCACCTCAGTACTTTGTGTCAACGTGTCGCTACTGATTTTTTTAGACAGTGAATATGGTTTAAATTGGATTGTACTGGATAGGGCTTATTAACGTCCCCCGTTGTTATGCCTGAAGGCTTATCAGGGGACGGCTTAAAAACTAACATATGATCTAACTTAAACTAACAAACATGCCTTACTTGGGATTCGAACCCTAAACCTCCCGCACCCCAGATCGGCGGCGCACCAACCGACCGCTCTACGGGATGTTGGAAAAATGGTTTAAATTTGTGTTTTCTAAATCTGTTCTGGAAACTAAAGTCTGTTCGCAAACCTATAAAGTAGCATACGAACGTGCAGCACACATTTTTCCTCGCCTTAGTTATTGCGTTGTAAAAGTATAGGATCACCGCTTAAGATAAAGACTCTTTTAATCTGGCCGGCTTTGTTTTGAAATTCGACAGCTAGATGTGCTGCTTTCTCTGGAAACTCTCCCCATTCCATAAAACGGCGTGAGCGCGGTCTTTCCGCCTCTGTCTTACGTCAATTTTCCGGGTAGACCCTTCGTCAGCTGCGACGACTGCGCCGCGCCGGTTTTGAACCCCAGCTCTTCGTCACCATTCGCCAGCCGCCCAGACGGCGATGAGTAACGCTGCAAATGTGGTAACAGGATTACCGCGAGGAAATCTCCCCGATCGTAACCCAGCATAAAGCAAATTTACACCAGATAGTGCATATAGATTCGTTAATTGTGCCGAAACCATCAGCTACGTTTCATGGTTACATCCCATCTTGCTTTAAAGCATCTTCAGATTATAATCTGTGTTGGATTACGTACTCGCCATTAACATATCTTTACGTGTAATAAACATACATAAGCAGTGTAATGGAAGCATTCCGAATAACTCAAAATTATTTTATCATTGAAATGATTTCGTCTGCGTGTTATAATTTATAATATTGTAAAAATAAATTGATTAGTTAAGCTGCCCGACACGATTCCAAACACACTGAAGCGAAATCTGAACGTACGTCCAAAGCGAATAGCTTACTACTTTAGTGACTAGTCCATAGAGTAGATAAGTACAAAGAGACGAAATTGCATGGCGGTACCTTTGATTTGGGCGTGCCCATTCCGTTGATTGGTTGCGCGTGGCTCTTGGAACGGGTCTTCACGTCTTATTGGCTACTGTGTGTTGCGAAAGGTTCCCTATTGGCTGGGCTGCCGGCTGGCAAATGGGTTTCCAGGCGCTGATTCGCGAACGACGTTCCATCATGTTGTTGACCAGTGACGCCATTTTGCTGGCTTGTGCTGCTGGAGTTCGCGATATAAGCAGCTGTTTCGCCTCTGTATTCTGAAGTACTCTGTGACTAGTCTATGTTCACCGGAGAGGCTTTGTTTACGTGTAGTTTTTTTGTGATGGGGGGGGGGGTTAAGTCGTTTTCCCAGACTTTCGATTCGTGGTTTAGGAGGGGAAAGTGTCTCATCATAATTTGAGTAAACATTATTAAATCAATCGAATGAAATTTTAATTTAGGGCAATCCTTATATTATTTTATTTTTGTAGTAGTTCTTTGTTCATCATTGTTTTAATTTTGCTTACAGAACTGTTTGTTTGTTGTCGATGTTTTGATGACTGCTAGGATACCCGTTGCTTTTTAGTTCTTGATCGCCCGGTTCTGTGTTAGTTTGTTTGTGGTGTCTTTTTTTTTTACTAATTTTTAATTTACGTTTGGCATAACCTATTCATTGTCATAGTCATCCTCGTGTGTGTGCTCTGAGAAAAGTGTTTTGTTTAATCAAACAAAGTTTGTTTGACGAAACCAAATCAGTTGTTTGTATGAGCAAAGAAATATTTGGCCGTTGAAACCAAATTATTGGTTGCCCCAATTAAAGATTTTGTTGGTGCAACTAAAGATTTGTTTTGCTCTACGCACGTTAACAGTTTCTCTTAATGTAAAAATTTAAAAGCCTGACCGATATTCGAACCCAGATCATCTGCGCCCGAGCAATTACAATTACAAAAAACTTTATTGAATATACACATGGACGTTTGACAGAGGTGAATAGCACAGTATATACATAAACACCATATCAGCCCCTTGGGGCTCTTGTGGTGGTTAACTCATTTTTATAACAATCCGGCACACTTTTCAGTGGCCGTTTTTTTGACAGTTGTGGTGACTCTTAAGAAAATACAATACATTAAGGAAAAATAAAATAAAAAACCCTAGTATACCCGAGCGCTACGCCTTGCCAACCTCAGCTAAATTAACTACTGACGAAATCGGAATGTTTTTAGATATATTCATTGCGAGTACTGGACAACGTGCGCAAATGAATATTACACAAATACAGCTTTAATTTTTAGATTCCTGTTTAACTTGTTTGATTAGAGGTTTTATAACCATTATTAAGCATCGACACGTGCACTAACACTGTTGCCATCCTAATTGTCACAAAAAAATGTAAACACTTGAGCTGTATTTTCGAACGAAGGCAATCAAACGAGTGGCCCAACAAATGTATACCGTTGATTCAACGAAATATTTGACAGTCTAATTTATTTTCGCTTAATAGAGAGGTTTTGTTTATTGAAGCGTGAGTTTCGTTAAATGAACAACATTATTTATTTATTTGCTTTTCAAGTTTTGTTAACTCAACAAAATATTATGTTGGGGCAACTAAATATATTTTTAGCTCTATGCAAACAAAATTTTTTTTTTTTTCTGTTCTCTTAGTGTTTCAGATACCACAGTCTTGGCCATTTTAGCATATCTCGAACGACTCCAAAATAGTACGTGCAATATGCTTGGTGTCTTGAAAGTTTCATTCACAAGTCGTGTGGAACGTGTGTTCATTTCACATATAAACATACTGATGTCTCGTAGTTTCTTATAAAAATGTGGATTTCAGACAAACTGTAACGCTGTTCCGATGTGCCATGCATGCGCGCTTATCAAAGTTGGCACCAGGCAGTTGTGTTCTCAGCCGTAATTACATGCGAGAAAAGGAAGAACTAAACTAGAGATTTACATTCTCGCATTCCGGACGCAGTAGATGATGGAAAAGTCGCGCTCACTTAACTCACTTGATTAACTTCACGAGGAATTGTAAAATATGCTGCCAGTCGTAGCCAACCATGCTCTCTAAAAAAAACGTGCTTTCGAACCGATCTCTTTAAGGCATGAAAAAATGATCTTCGGTAGTTGTTCATCTTGCACTGCTCGTAATCGTTTTTAATTCAATCCATGTAATGTCTCTCCCCCCTCCATTTCTCATTATGCCCATTCTGTTTTCTTGTACACAAATCCAGTTGAAGGTAATGTAAAGCCAGCAAATTGCTGCGATAAGCTTTACACCAAGTGCATTTGTCGAACTACCACCGTGTGAGTAATTCTCTGAGGTTCGTTTTAATTTGGATTTTAATCTCGTGTAGTTTTCACGTATATTTTACCATTTTATCTTAGTGAATCTCTGAATAAAAAGCGAGTGGAAACGAATGTCCTGGGGCGTATAATCTACAGCGGCATAACATTTTGCCGTCGCACTCTTTGCGTACTCTTCCAACATTTTTCACCAGCTCCTCAATTATTATTATTATTTTTTTTTTAGTTTCGCCGTTTTGGGGGTTTTAAAGGGCTCCGTATAGTTGAAGGTTTATTGGTGTGAGCTCCTAAATCCATAAGAGTGACATTGGCCGTCGTTTCTTACCAAGTATCGCCCTTGTGCATTCAAAGCACCGAACTCACTTGCGGTTATTTCGCAAGTAAATGAAAAAGGGTTTTGGGCTTCTCTTGATAAATCCGATTGGTGTAAAGCGATGTAACGATGGAGCAGCAACGGAATGCAATTCAGTGGTNGTCAACGACATCGTCCGATAGGTTCCGCGGATGAGAAAACCCGGGCTTAACCCATCCGGAAATAGAGAACTGAGACTGTTTTGCCGTGGTGGGCCGCGAATGGTCTGACTACAATACCACTGCGTCTTCCAATGATCTTGTCGTACTGTGTGCAACTATGAGAAATTCGGTTATGACCATGTCGTTTACTGGTTTATGGCAAAGCTAGAAGGCTTTCGTCCATCTAATGTATACACGTATCGGGCGCGTATTTTTTTTTCAGCTACAGTAGACTGAAAATACCATTTCTAGCTACGTTTGTTGGTTGGCCCCGAAATAATATTTGTAATATCAGTGTTTTGGAATAACCATTCCTCTGTTGCTTGATGTGTGTGTTATTTTATTGTATCAGCTCATTTGGAAACACGTTTAAGTAATTTTTTTTTTAAATGAAAACGCGAGTTTCAGAAGTAATGAAACCATAAAGTATAGGCTATTCGCGGTAAAGTGAGCACTCTGAAAGTCCTCTCATTTGGAATAATAGTCAATAAATATATTTTATTTTAGCCTTAGATATTAACTTCCGAGTGCGGTGTAAAATACACACCGTGTTAACCTACATGGCAATATATTTATTAAAAAGGTGGTTAAAGGATAAAAAAAATGTCTGAAATGGAAAAGTAACAAGGGCCTCAGAAGTGTTAATTTTACGTATGGATGAAGAATACACAATGCGCAGACAAGAAGATCTTAAACAGGGCTTTTAAAAGTGCTCAGTTTACCTTGAACAGCCTATACGACTGAGTAGTCTGTGATGAAACGTAGTACAAGAGCCGTGTGGGTGGGCCTCTTAATCAACTATTGTTCACGTTAACGCCCGGGAGGTCGAGTGAGTTCGTATTGTGTCCAAATGCTAACGTTGCGTCGCGGGTACAGTTACTTGCTGTGACTGCGACACGAGCTGTTGAAAGCTGTCTTGGAATGTGCAAGCTCGGTTCGTTAGCACCTTGGCAGCACGTGGTTTCTAGGCCCTCGACCGTACAGTAAGTAACGAGCGTTAGTGCCGTGTAGTAACATTTTTATTTTTTGTTGTGTGTGAAATATCTTTTTTTCCCAAAATTCATCTTCTACGGAGTTCTGGTATGAATATGTCTGATCAGAAATGGTATAGTGATCGATCAGTGACTTACATCAGTTTGTATGGTGCACAATTAGTTAACGATATCAGTGTCTACCGCAGAGTGGACAGGATGTGGTTTAGTTAAGGATTTTAAGTACTGTACGNCAAGAAATCCCAGCAGCCAACGACATAGTCCGATAGGTTCCGCGGATGAGAAAACCCGGGCTTAACCCATCCGGAAATAGAGAACTGAGGCTGTTTTGCCGTGGTGGGTCGCGAATGGTCTGACCACAATACCACTGCGTCTTCCAGTGATCTTGTCGTACCGTGTGCAACTATGAGAATTTCGGTTATTACCATGTCGTTTACTGGTCTATGGCAAAGCTAGAAGGCTTTCGTCCATCTTAGTTATACACGTATCGGGCGCGTATTTTTTTTCAGCTACAGTAGACTGAAAATACCATTTCTAGCTACGTTTGTTGGTTGGCCCCGAAATAATATTTGTAATATCAGTGTTTTGGAATAACCGTTTCTCTGTTGCTTGATGTGTGTGTGTGTGTGTTATTTTATTGTATCAGCTCATTTGGAAACACGTTTAAGTAATTTTTTTAAAAATGAAAACGCGAGTTTCAGAAGTAATGAAACCATAAAGTATAGGCTATTCTCGGTAAAGTGAGCACTTCTGAAAGTCCTCTCATTTGGAATAATAGTCAATAAATATATTTTATTTTAGCCTTAGATGTTAACTTCCGGGTGCGGTGTTATATACACACTGTGTTAACCCACATGGCAATATATTTATTAAAAAGGTGGTTAAAGGATAAAAAAAATGGCTGAAATGGAAAAGTAACAAGGGCCTCAGAAGTGTTAATTTTACGTATGGATGAAGAATACACAATGCGCAGACAAGAAGATCTTAAACAGGGCTTTTAAAAGTGCTCAGTTTACCTTGAACAGCCTATACGACTGAGTAGTCTGTGATGAAACGTAGTACAAGAGCCGTGTGGGCGGGCCTCTTAATCAACTATTGTTCACGTTAACGCCCGGGAGGTCGAGTGAGTTCGTATTGTGTCCAAATGCCAACGTTGCGTCGCGGGTACAGTTACTTGCTGCGACTGCGACACGAGCTGTTGAAAGTTGTCTTGGAATGTGCAAGCTCGGTTCGTTAGCACCTTGGCAGCACGTGGTTTCTAGGCGCTCGACCGTACAATAAGTAACGAGCGTTAGTGCCGTGTAGTAACATTTTTATTTTTTGTTGTGTGCGAAATATCTTTTTCCCGAAATTCATCTTCTACGGAGTTCTGGCATGAATATGTCTATCAGAAATGGTGTAGTGATCGATCAGTGACTACATCAGTTCGTATGGTGCAAAATTAGTTAACGATATCAGTGTCTACCGCAGAGTGGACAGGATGTGGTTTAGTTAAGGATTTTAAGTACTGTACGAAGTCAATTCCAGCAAAGCTAGAAGGCAAATTTCCAGTTATTCGAAATACCAGTACGGTGCCAATAATTTTAACACGCACGAACTAAGTCTAAAAAGGCCGAGTGTGATGATTCGAAGCAACCGTAATGCAAAGTGGCTTGTCAACACTAACATAGCTGATGGTTTCGACGAGAGTTCAGAGAGAAAATACTGACTGTAGCGTGGCTTTGCACTCGTGTTACGAACAAATACCGACGCAATTTCTTAAAAGTAAGCGTACATATGTTGCCGAACGGTGATACGAACTTCAGTAAAACTACTGCTTATTCAGAAACTACTCAACATTTTTTTAAGTGAAAATTACTCCAACAGGCATTTCCATAATCATTTTTACGCGTGAAAAATTAGTACGGGGCAGGCCGCACACCTTTATCTTTAATATCGTCCCACAAAATGATAGGGTAACTGCTTGAAGTCTGATAGGAACACGCAGCTCACTGCATGCCAGTTCAGAGCCCTGCGCATAGCGGCGAAAGGCGCACTTGATGCGCGTGGCAGTTTCGCCCTTATCGCTCCAGCTCTTCTCGGCCTCAAACGCGGGAAATAGCTCCAGGTAGACGGGCCCCTTGATACGTGTCTTTCCAGTTCCTCGCTCATTATCCTCCACGAATTTAAAGATGAGAAATTATTTATCGTTGCCCGTATTAAAAGCTTTATGATTATTCCGCATGTCCACTGTGTTGGTGGTAAAAGGGCGTGCTTATACGTGTATACTGCACGTCATATTTTCTCGTAGTGTTGTCTAACTACTTCTTTTTTTTTTAAATTATTATTTTAACCACCTTGAAGTGTGTGTAAGAAGGTTAGCAGTGCGTCTGTTCCCAATTCTTGGCTGTTCTGAAAATGCAAACACATTGCGATCAATACGGTGGTCCAAATTATGCAAGTGTGTCTACAGCCAGCATGCGAGGCTTTCTGCAACTGGTGTTACCGGTTTCTTGCAGTTTTAAACCCGGCCCATTTGAGGGCCCCGCTGCAAATATTTCGCAGCATACTTGAGCATGAGATACGTGCCAGATCTGGTGCCCAACTCTGGGCTCATTACTGAGGTATAGGCTCTAAATATCGTAATTTTAAAGTGCCAGCCTTCTCATAAATGTGGCGGATGGAATAGATGTTAAAAACTCCCACTTATCAAGTGTGTAGGAAATCAGTTAACCGGTTTATGAAATGCTACAAACTTCACGAGTATAGTTGGTCGATATAATGGCACTAAAACGACGGAATAGGGATATAACTAATTTACTGTGTATTATCAACTTCATTTATTCTCCTGTTCTAAAGGCAGTAATTATAAAGACACTGTTGTTAAGCAGTTTCCATAGCATGAACTGAGATGCTAGGTAACTGCCTACATTTTTTTTTTTCATGTGTCTATTTATTGCTAGCATTTAAGTTATAAATTTCGCACTTATATGATTATATAATAGAAATTAGGTAAGCTTGTTTTAATCTTCTGCGTATTTTCCCAAAATTGCCTCACTATTTGCCAAGTTTCTTTCAGACAGCATAATTTAGTTTTCCAACAGTTCCACGATTTAATTAAAAGCAATATTTTGCAAAGTTAAATATTTATCCTTGTTGCATTACATTTTGGTTAAAAGAAGTATAATAAATAATACACAACTGAACCTTTTTCGTATTTATGTGCCAACAAGCTAGACTAGCCTTTTTATATTGCAGTCGTGCAGTTAGAAGTCTTTATGATACATCATTAAAGCTAATATATAAGTAGTTATTTTATATAAGTGTGGAGCATTTTCTAAAGTTCAGTTTTCCGCACTTGTGACATAAAAATAATATCTTTCTTGGGATAAAAAAATATCTGTGCCTAAAACAAAAGATAATTTCATTACCGTTAAGTTGTGTGAAATTGATTAGCAGATGTGAGATTGATNGGGTGAAATTGATTAGCAGAGGTGAGATTTATCACATGAAAATCTTCTATTAATGTTAATGTCAAATATGGTACCTGAGCTAAACATGTACAAAAATGGTCATGTTATCAATCTCACCCCTGCTCATCAATTTCACTCCACTTTACGGCAGTCGCCAGAATAAACACTACGCTTTTAACAGGTAGTTCATACTGAAGAGCCAAAAAAACTGGTACACCTGCCTAATATCGTGTAGGGCCCCCGTGAGCACACAGAAGTGCCGCAAGACGACGTGGCATGGACTCGACTAATGTCTGAAGGTATGCAGGAGGCAATTCACACCATGAATCCTGCAGGGCAGTCCACAAATCCATAGGGTGCGAGGCGGTGGAGATCTCTTCTGAACAGCACGTTGCAAGGCATTCAAGATATGCTCAATAATGTTCATGTCTGGTGATTTAGGTGGCCAGTGGAAGTGTCTAAATTCAGAAGAGTGTTCCTGGAGCCACTCGGTAGCAACTCTCGACGTGTAGGGTGTCGCATTGTCCTGCTGGAATTGTCCACGTCCGTCGGAATGCGCAATGAACATGAATGGGTGCAGGTGATCGGATAGGATGCTTACGTATCTGTCACCTGTTAGAGTCGTATCTAGACGTATCGNTCCGTTGAATAGTTCACACGCTGGCACTTGTTGATGCCCCAGCATTGAGATCTGCGCCAATTTGAGAAAGGGTTGCGCACGTCTGTCACGTTTAATGGTTCTCGTCAGTCGTCGTTTGTCCCGCTCGTTCATGATCTTCTTCCGCCGCAGTGATGTCGAAGATGTGATGTTTTACCGGATTCCCGGTATTCATAGGTACGCGCAGTGCGACTANTCGAAGATGTGATGTTTTACCGGATTCCCGGTATTCATAGGTACGCGCAGTGCGACTAGAACACTGCACGCCAGTTCAGAGCATTGCGATTAGCGGCGATGACGCCTTTGTCGCCCCCACGCTTCTCGGCCTCAAACGCGGAAAAAGACTCCAAGTAGGCGGGAACCTTAAATCATTACCCATTTGTACATGATTTGAGGAATACTTTCCTCCACTGCAACTTCTTGCTTTCATCGGGCGTTTGTTGATTTCAAGTCGTGAAATGGCGGAAGGATTTCGAAACGAAGAGTGGTTTTCGTACCACTTGGGGTTGGCCTCGCAGCGGCGACGAGGAGTCTGTGCGTCACGTCGAGATCCTGTTCCCCGGGCCGGGGCGGGAGAGATTTCATGGCCGCGGCAGTGTCGCGAGATGGGTGGGTAGCCGCGCGGGTGACGTCAGCGGCGGTATAACCACCGCCTGCGACCAGGTAATGGCCGGCTGACACATTATCCTCCCCGGGGGAACCTGGCTGTGCTCCTCCAGGTGACCTCGCCGGGCTTGCAGTCGTCCCCCTGTCGTCGTGAGAGCAGATATTCCACTATCTGTTGTCGGCGTGCCTACTCCTTCCTCCGCGAGAGGACATTATGCTACGTTCCCTTTAGAGGCTTGTCTACAATTGCGCTATCCCAACCTGTGTGTCAGGACAAGGATACGCTGATTATTGCACGTGACCCTCTGACGTCACGGCACTGTCCCAAGCTCCCGTGTCCGCATGTCTGCCAGTTTTTCCAATTTAAATATGTGCGAGTATGAGCTGTGTCTATGTCTAAAGGTTGATTTCAAAAATGTTAAATTAACCGTGGACAGCCTATACTAGTGCATGTCACTGCATTCACCTCCCACCTTCACCCTTGCCTGACCTTAACTTCACGTGGGACGAGTTGTCCCTGTGTGTGTGTGGGAGGATGGGGCGAGACAGATACAGATAAATGGAAACGACCTGCGTCAATGGCTTTCAACGTGGTATGCGAGCAGCGCCACGACACGCAACGTGTGTCGACTTAGCAGGTGTTTTTGGAAGTGCTAGAGATCTGTGAGTGAGAGAGTGAATATATTTGGGTGCCGCTCTTAACATCGAGGTCTTGAGAGCCGATGAGGGTGAAGTGAGGTGGTACGGAGCAGCGCCGGAAAGAAAAGGGGGGGGNGGGGGAATCGGAGATCCCCGAGAAAACCTGCCGACTAGCGGCATCGTCCGGCACGATTCCCACTTGCGAAAATCCGTAGTGATCCGGCGAAGGATTGAACGTGGCTCGCCTTTGTGGGAGGTGAGCAGTCTAACTGCTTAGCCACCATGGCCCCGTTGATCTCTTGTTCGTTATCAAATCTTAGACAATTTGTGATAAACGTGAATCTCTGTAAAGACATAACACGTGAGTAAAGCATGCTTGAAATAGGACCCCATAAGAATTCGGCGGACATTTGGCTGTCTCTCCTAGCGCCGCTTATAACAGTACACCTATGTAATAATGTAATTTCAGGAGAGATATGTCATGGGTCCAACTTTGGACATCTGAATAATTATTCCGCTGGCTAGTCATCTTAATATTTGTACAATTTACAAAATGCTGAAGCATATTAGTATCANATCTGAATAATTATTCCGCTGGCTAGTCATCTTAATATTTGTACAATTTACAAAATGCTGAAGCATATTAGTATCAAAACAAAAATGCCAACCTTCCACAATACTTGTAATATTCTTAGCATCGCCATTAGGACCTATCTTTATTCTTATAATGTTACCAGCAGGAGTTTTTTTGCTTTTGAGGATGCTCGGTTGACCACACATGGTTATTTTAACCTTTCAGTACAGTTTTATGAGGAACAATTATGTGATTATCACGTATATCATACCACTTAGCAGAGCTTGGATATTGCTACTTATTTGAAAGCCCCATANATCTGAATAATTATTCCGCTGGCTAGTCATCTTAATATTTGTACAATTTACAAAATGCTGAAGCATATTAGTATCATAACAAAAATGCCAACCTTCCACAATACTTGTAATATTCTTAGCATCGCAATTAGGACCTATCTTTATTCTTACAATGTTACCAGCAGGAGTTTTTTTGCTTTTGAGGATGCTCGGTTGACCACACATGGTTATTTTTAACCTTTCAGTACAGTTTTATGAGAGACAATTATGTGATTATCACGTATATCATACCACTTAGCAGAGCTTGGATATTGCTACTTATTTGAAAGCCCCTTANGACAATTATGTGATTATCACGTATATCATACCACTTAGCAGAGCTTGGATATTGCTACTTATTTGAAAGCCCCTTACGTTTCTCTCTGTTTACTGGGACAGCGTTTTTTCTTCTTCAGAGACACTATTTTCCTATCATGTAGTTATTCATTTTCTTGTTCGAAATCACAGTCTTATAATGTCATCGTCAACATTGATTGCCCTCATAAGAATTTTCCTGCTCTGATTCATTACTCTCCAATGCATCATCTTCAGTTTCGCTATTATTAACCATCTTTAGTAATTCAGAATGTTCGATTGCCTGACCCTCATAGTAGAATGTTGTCATTTTCACAAATACTTTAATGTAAATATAAACCAATTAAAAATTGACACCTTAATTTTTTATCAAACCACAGATACACTGGGTGAAATATCACCCATTCTTTCAAAATAAACAAAGAAGCAGTTATACGAGAACAAGCACCAACAGCCATTCCTTGTGGACTGGGGAGGGAGGGAGGAGGAGAGAGTTCAATACAGGATTGCCAGCTTACTGCAGGTAAAGTAAAATTCCTGTGGGTGAAATTTCACCCAGGGTAGCCTTTAAGGGTTAAGATACAGCTGCCTGGAAAAAATGAGTTTTAAATTCTATTGAAGGCATCTAAAATAAAAATTACGACATGTGTGATATCTTAGTACAATTCCGTCCTCATCTGGAATCCACTCTAAAGCAAGCCGCAAGGTACGCACTCAGCGATAGGTATCAATTCAGGTGCGAAACTCCAATTTTAGTGGCTGACGTGTAAAGCAGGGAAAAGCCAAGCTCATTGCATAAATTTTGTGTGCCCATAGGGCACAGCTCGGCACACTTCCTGATTCCTTATGGTGTGGTTTATCTTCATGTTATCGCCTGTGTAGTCGTTCGCGTAAAATAGTAACTTATTTCTACTCAGCTGTTATCTGTTAGAAAGTAACGAAGACGATGAAGTCGCAACAAATTTAGGACGTTTGGAAAGCTATTATACGAGATGTTTTTTTAATAACATGTCGAAATTCAAACCACAGCATCTATGGACTAATTAATATAAACAAAAAAACCCAAGTAACGAAATTTTTGAAAAGGGCATCTAGTATTTTTTAATTTAAGTTGAAGTTAGGCAAAACAACGTAGAGAGTCCGCAACCTAACGTACCTGCGTGCACAACAAGTTGCATACTACGAAGGCGAACGGAACTGGAGCGCTATGCGGAGAGCTCCTGCACATAGGGCGCCATAAGCTGGAGGTACGTGGGCGCCGCTCGTGGTTGCTTGTTAGTACACGTGTGTCAGACCACACGAACACTGGCAGATTGCCAGTTGAGTAGTAAAGGCTGCCAGAAGTGTTTGCATTTTATTTCCCGCACGGTGTGCCGATTCTGTTCGCCTTCGTGGTATGCAACTTGTTGCGCAAGCAGGATCGTATAGCTGCGGGCACACTGCATTTCNGCTGGAGGTACGTGGGCGCCGCTCGTGGTTGCTTGTTAGTACACGTGTGTCAGACCACACGAACACTGGCAGATTGCATTTTATTTCCCGCACGGTGTGCCGATTCTGTTCGCCTTCGTGGTATGCAACTCGTTGCGCAAGCAGGATCGTATAGCTGCGGGCACACTGCGTTCANACTTGTTGCGCAAGCAGGATCGTATAGCTGCGGGCACACTGCATTTCTTTGCCTAACTTCGACTTAAATTTAAAAAATACTAAACGACCTTTCCAAAAATGTTGTTACTAAGATTTTTTGTTTATATTTTAGTCCATAAATGCTGTGGTTTAAATTTCGACATGTTATTCAAAAACACCTTGTATTTGTACTGTCATGCTAAAAAATTTTATTCAACCGCCGAAACACAAGGAATAGCAAGAAAGTGGCTAAATCCAAAAGGTATAGCGTATTCGCGGTATCTTCACACTTTGGGAATTCAACCTTTGAAAAATCACCCCATGCATGACGTGTTTGTTTCCTAAATATGCCATGCATCACAAGCGTTTTATACTTATTGTATCATAGAAGTGCCTTATTTTTGGTTAATTTGAACTTTTATTAATATTTTATCTATAAATTATATTTCATTTATAATTAATGTGAATAAATACATTGAGAATATTGGTATGTTGGTAACGGCTATTTAGAAATAGTTCATATGGAAAATGTTGTTAGATTGCGTGCGCACGAATGCGGTACGCTGTCCCTTTGGTGTAATCTTGTTTAAGTACATGAGGCGGAGGAATATCCTGGAAGTATAACTTCAGCAGGGCTACAGAAAAGTTGGTAGTAACCGTGAATGGACTATATCAATCCTCCTTAACTTCTCAGGCTGTAGTGGGTCTGGAGGTTAATCCCTCTCTCCTGATTTCCAGGCTAATGAAGTGAGCGGCCACGCATGTCCGATGCCGTATCGGACAGACAGGTGTGTGGGTAGTGCCCCAACCGGATCAAGGTTGTTAACGGGGCGATCGAGAGGTCTCTGACAGATGTGGCAGGATTTACACGTGCGCGAAATTGCTTCAGAATGTGTTTGCATTTTCTGGTTACCTATGGGATTACTTGAATGAGCTGAGTTGAGAGATTTGGTTGGCTCTTAACGACGAGGTCTTGAGAGCCGATGACGGTGAAATTAGGTGAGAATGGAGCAGCGCCAGAATGTAAGGGCGGCGGAAACGGGAGATCCCCGAGAAAACCCGCCGACCAGCGGCATCGTCCGGCACGATTTCCATTTGCGAAAATCCGGGAGTGACCCGGCCGGGAATTGAACCCGGTTTGCCTTGGTGGGAGGCGAGTAGTCTAACCTCTCAACCACCGCGGCCCCATGCGGTTGTAGATACCGCGTTGATCAACAGCGTTTCTCGAGCTCACGCTCTGTGAATGAGGTGAAGCGCTGTAGGTAAGGCCTGTCAGCTAAAACAGCTGCGTAAATATGCGAACACAAGAGTAGCAAGATGCGTGAGTGGATACAGGCACACACACTTTGGAGGCATGGAGAAATTGACTGTTGTATCGATAATTTGTGCAGCATAAAATGTAACTATATTTATGTTTTGTGTAGTTTAGTTACGTAAATTATATAGCTGAGTATATATTTGTGTTTTTGTGTATCTATACATCCTATTAGATATTGTCTGCTTTTTGCATTTTATAAATGTAATTGTATATTGCAAAATAACTTTTCAGCCCCTTGTTTTATTTGAAATACTATTTATTAATACAATTTGGTGCTTTTTGATGAGAATGTTAAGTTAAAGAATATAAATAAGATTTCGTTGACTTCCATATTTCCAACGTGTTATAATAAATTATTATAACACTTGTACTATAACGCTTGTACAATCGTTCTTCCGACTTGTAGCTGTGTATAAACCGGCGCGAACCACGGCCTTTCGCGTAAGGATTGTGGATAGCAGTCAAGTGTACCTAAGGTCGTTTTTAATCAGCTGTCAGCGAAACGATTTCGATAGGAGTTTCTGCAGGCCAGAAGATATGATTTTAGGGAAAATAATTTTCGTAACTACAGAAGAACCTAGCAGTCGACAGACCTTGAACCGACGAGAGAAAAGCAACAAACTGGACAAGAAAAATGACGGACAACAACAACAAACATAAATCATAAAAAAATATTGTTTCTTGGTGACAGTGGCTATTTTCTATGTCGTTCTCTTTCTTGTGAATTTTTTCTGATTGTACCAATCTTACTGTGTGTCGTTTTTCCTTTTTTTTTTTTTTTTTTTTGTTGTGTTTAATTATTTTAGATCGGTTAGCTTAAATTCTGACCGCGAAGTAATATTTTCCTGATTCGTGTGCGTTGTGGTTGTTTGCAATCATTTTTATTGCACGGTTTGTCGCTTTTCGCTCGTTGGCTCGCGTTCTGTTGGCTGCTAATTTTTTTATACAGTTCCTAGCGTTTTGTTTTTCATTTTCTGGCAATTTTTTTGTTTTGTTTTGCCCTTTTTGTTTTGTTATTAGATTTATCTTCGGCAATGGGTACAGTCCATTTTAATGCGAACAGAAATCTTGCATTACCGTTATAAAATTCAAAGAAGATAAACCGATTTTCGGTCTAGTGCTTCTAGACTACTGCCTGATGCTGGAGAACGCAATAGGGTGAACTTAAAGGAGTTAATAAGGCACAATGTTTAAAATAAGACTTTTCCAAAAAATATTATTCGTTCAAGATTTTTTTTAATGTAAATATATTTATTACATAAAAAAATATATTAAAGATAAAAAGTCTTTATAAAATAAGAACGCCATATTTTTTAAAAAGAAAATGTATAATAATATGAAGAAATTTTGTTCTTGGCTTAACCAATTATTTTTGTGCCGTGCACGAGTCTTAGATATTCCTAAAACTGAAAGTGTTCTTTAAGTATTTTTTTAATGATTTCATTAAAAAGTTTGTAGTAAGTTGTCATGTGAAAATTTGAAAGTTTAATGAATGCAATTCATTGAAAAGCAAATGGAGTGATTTTTTAGTTTCATGAATTCAGTAAATATTTGATCGTGTGAAGTGGCCTTACGAAAAGTCACGCAGAGTACTTATGGTTTGATGTTTGAAATACACCGAGAAGGAATTTCTTAAACATTGATTCCCCATTTGAACTATGTGGCTGCAGGCTTGGTAAGCAGAGCCCTTAATTTTAAAGCTAATGACTTCAGGACTAGTGCATTTAGGTCCACTGCCTGCAACTTGAACGACATCTAGTTAAGGGGGTAGTATCCACTCCATCTTTGGATTTTATTACAAATCTTCGTAATGAAAACGTATGACCAGAAATAAATAATCAAAGCTAGACATGACATAGAGGACTACTTAACGAATTTTTTGGAAATTTGTAGGGTTCCAATTATTCCTGTATTTTCCCATGCGTGATTGAAATTATTAAATAATTAGGTAATGTTTTATTACGGTTACAGATGTTAAACTAATCATGTAAGAAAAATAAGTGGGATTTCGAAATAACTGTTAAAATGTTCCCTATGCCTTGACTAGCTTGGTTTTTTAATATTGACTCAGAAAATTATGTTATGGAGGAAAATACATAAATCCAAGATGGCAAGGATATTCCCCCGTTAAATGACTGCTGAATTATCTGCGCAGACTGTACGATCGTCGAGTGTACAGCCGAGCCCCCTCGGGAGACTGCGTCCCGTTAGACCACGGCACCGCGGCCACGCGCTGCAAGTCACTTTTTTCCGGCGCTTAAGGCGCCCGTCTACCTGGCGATTGAACTGCGTTGCAGAGTGTTCGAAATTCACGTTTTTCAACGAAACTATTAAGCGTGCGTCCAACGTGCTGATCTACGAAAAGAACACACACTTCAGACGAGAGCTGTTAAGTACTTTCAAAATATCACGTACGTTAGAAACATCAATTCAGAGTACTCCAAAACCGCTAAAAACAGCCTTTCCAAGGCGCTGTAGCTCAAAATGCACGCATCAGATACATACAAAACTACTATAGGGGCCTGCACTGAACCTTCCTAAAGACTTCCCACTAATAAAATTATATCGTCACCGCTGAAAGTCCCATAGGTACACGCAGCACGACGAGAACACTGCACGCCAGTTCATAGCCTTGCGCTTAGTGGCGATGGCGTACTTGATGCGCGTGGCAGTCGCCCTTATCGCTCGCGCGCTTCTCGGCCTAAACGTGGGTAAAAGTTACAGGTAGACGGGCGCCTTAAACGAGGCGGTGCCCCACGCTCTTAGATTTATTAAGATAGCAACATTGGTTAACAGCTATAAATACGGGCCCGGAACCCAGCCGAAACATATACACAGCAGCCCACCGTCGACACAACGATTTGACCCAAGTCTGTCGGGCTGCCTTTTTGTTGCGAACCCACTAAACGAGTTATGGGAACTCCGGTTCCTGGTCTCGTGACATCACGGCCTTCCGGGGGCGTACGAGAGATCGGCGTCATCTACGTTTTAAAGAGAATTTTTCGAAATTTTTGGCTCGACAAGGCGTAAATAACAATTTCGAACACCTTCTTATATTGTTAAAAATTCACTGCGTTCGTTATTCTCGGAGCACTGATTGAAGAAAAGAAAAAAGATCTTCATTTTCTTCCATTAGTGCTTCGATAATAATGAAGGCAGTGATTATCTAACAACGTTAAAAGATCTTGAAAATTATTATTTACTTCTCGTTGAGCCAAAAATATCGATAAACCTTTTCGAAAACGATTTATGTCGAAAATCGGGTAAATATACTGCCTCCATGCACCATTCCCCGTTGGCCACGTAAAAATGTGTTATTTTAAGTGTGTACTGCAATATGTTCAACTTTTATACATTATCAGTAACTACTCTTTTCTAGCAAAAAAAAAAAATTGAGCACATTGCTTTCGAATAAATATAGGCTGTTCACGATCAAATAAGCGCTTTTGAAATCAACCTTCGAAAAATTGCACTATCCCTGCCTGCTTATATTTTAACGGGCACACTAATTCGCATCCGCCCAGTAGAGTTGGTATCAATTGAGGGACAGTAGTTCCGGGTTTTAACGTTGAAGTAAAACTTTAAGTTAACTTTTCTGAACACTGAAATTATGTCCTTCGCTTTGGGTTTTAAAATGCATTAATGTAAGAAGATCTTAAGCAAGGCTTTGAAAAGTTCTCTGCTTACCTTGAAAAGCCTATAAATGTCATTCAAAATTTTACTGTTTTAGAAATATACAAATAATTGAAACTNGTAGTTCCGGGTTTTAACGTTGAAGTAAAACTTTAAGTTAACTTTTCTGAACACTGAAATTATGTCCTTCGCTTTGTGTTTTTTTAAATGCATTAATGTAAGAAGATCTTAAGCAAGGCTTTGAAAAGTACTCTGCTTACCTTGAAAAGCCTATAAATGTCATTCAAAATTTTACTGTTTTAGAAATATACAAATAATTGAAACTNACTCTGCTTACCTTGAAAAGCCTATAAATGTCATTCAAAATTTTACTGTTTTAGAAATATACAAATAATTGAAACTAACTTAACGGACATAAATGATATAATTGACACTGAAAGAAGGTGCCGATAGATAATTCAAGACTTCTAAAAAATTGTAAAAGGAAATGTTTTTGCTACTTAAAAAAACATATGAATATAAAATAATTCTTGCATATTTTTATTTTTATTTTAACTGTTCCTGAATTTTTGTAAATTTTACTAGGCATTCCTTTTACTAGGCATTTCAGTTTGCCCTTCTTAAATTTTCTGCTAAAACCACGCGATCTAAAAAAAATGTCCGAGGAAAAATGTTTTTACAGTCAAGGTCTACAAGTTGAAGAGTACGTGGTAGAAGTATAAAATAACAAATTTTTTTGTGGCCAACGCCTGCAACACGTTGCGGTCTGCACACATCTTGAGGCGTTGGCGACAAGTTATAAGTGACTAACCTGCATCCAGTACTGCGGTAACATGACCTGTGTTGGTCTCTTGTGTTTCCACTCAACTGTTAAAATGTCCCCCTGTGTCTTGCCAGGCTTGATTTTTAAATATTGAATCTGGAAACTAAAGTAAGGTTACTTCCACTCAGGTTAGGAACGAAACGAGTTTTCTTATGGGAGAGTTTGGCATAGGGAAAATTTCCGCCGCTAGGTGCGCAGTGTTCCAAAGAGGTCACTTATAGTTTTAAGCTACGTCAATAATAAAAAAGGAAGATTTTACTTAGTTACTAAGTTACTTTATATTTGAATTATGATTATTATAATTATTTTGTTNATAATAAAAAAGGAAGATTTTACTTAGTTACTAAGTTACTTTATATTTGAATTATGATTATTATAATTATTTTGTTCTTTAACGTAGGTAATAGAGAAAATCCGGTACACATGCGACACTAGCGCTTACCTAGTGGCAAAAAATTTTAGTTGCCAAACTAAAATCACTGAGCTTCCCAAGCTGAGTATAATAAACCTTAACTAAAGTTTTGGAGGAACNATAATAAAAAAGGAAGATTTTACTTAGTTACTAAGTTACTTTATATTTGAATTATGATTATTATAATTATTTTGTTTTTTAACGTAGGTAATAGAGAAAATCCGGTACACATGCGACACTAGCGCTTACCTAGTGGCAAAAATTTTTAGTTGCCAAACTAAAATCACTGAGCTTCCCAAGCTGAGTATAATAAACCTTAACTAAAGTTTTGGAGGAACGTAATGTGAATATAAGATGACGGGGGTCTCTCTTCCTCTTAACTGATTCAAAACCTGTTGTGTGGAATCTCCACTTGCATTCATTCCACGTACGTTCACTTTTATCTCTGCAAATTTTACTGGTTATACTGTCAGTCTGCAGTAAAAATACTGTACTTGTTTTGCGGTTAATAAATTAATTTTTGAAATCACATCTTGGTGCTCAAGTTTTATATTCGAAAAATATTTAACTAGCAGGCATGCCGAATACGGAATGGCACGCCAGACAAACTTCAGCAGTGCAAATCGGTTGAAGTATTTAAAACGCTCTATCGCACACATCTGCACAGGCAAAATGTAGCAAATATTTAGTTCCATAGACAAAAGCTCCACGTTCGTAAATCTTCCGCGCCTTTCTTACATTCAATTTTCATTTTTCATTTGTTATTTTAATATTCCAGGAAAAGTGTATGTGTGTGTGTGAGTACACACACACACACACACCAGTAACAGGAAACTAATGTAATTTTATATTTAATGTTTTTTTTTATTTTACAATTTTATGTTTTATCTTGTTGCTTTTAATACCTTCAAAACTCTGTGTACGAAGTACAGATATTGCAAGGGAAAGTTTTAAATCGGCCTAGTACTGAATTTGGTACCTGTCATAATAAAATAAATACAAATTTACACTCCTAAAACTTAAGTATTAGTATTAAGGGGTCGACAAAATGTATCACAAAAATATTACTATTGCGCCGATTCTTGCGGTTGTGTTCAGGAAACAAAGAGTAACAACATAGGTAAATTTTATTGTCTACAAATTTAACCATTACGGTTCTAATAAAAGGTTAAAAACTCAGAACTACCTTTTGTAATCCTCTAGCAAATTTACTCTAGGTAGTCTTGTGTTGACATTAAAGTATACGAAGTCATAGGCACTCAACCATGAAACCAAAATACTTAAGTGTCCTTTTTTTAACGCGACTCCTTGCCTAAAAAAATCAACTCCGTTTCAAACCTACGTGGTNCCAAAATACTTAAGTGTCCTTTTTTTAACGCGACTCCTTGCCTAAAAAAATCAACTCCGTTTCAAACCTACGTGGTTTCTTTAACTCCTAATGACCATAAGAATTGTAAGACAAAATACTGTATAGTCTAGAATTTGAAAATCCTATGGTTTTTATGACGAAATATCGAATGGGAGGAAAAAATGACAGTCTCTTTGCCCTAAATACTTAGTCTACCGTGAAATAAATATTTTTAAAACAAGAAACAGCTACAATTTTCTGAAGATATTCCTTTGCAATCACCGCTAGGTAGGCGTGAAGGTCATTTTGAAGGTTGCTCGCTTATGATTGCCATTAATTTTTCTTGTTGTTGCCTTCCCTGTTTGAGGTGAGTGAAGACGACGACCCACAAAATTAAACTAATTTGAACTCCTGCATTCGCGGCCGACCTTGAATCAGTTTTCCGACCGTTACACCTGCGAGGTCGGCGTGAGTTATTCGTTTGCTTTTGCTGTCGTCCAGCGATCCAATTTTTCTCCGAATTATCCCTAAATAAATAAGACTAAAATCCACCACATAATATAGAAGTCTTTATTTCTTATACAAACCGAAACTAATCAATATCTTGGAGTAATGGTCAATGAATTAGGAAGGTTCATATTGCGGAACAAAAGGAACTTTTTTTTTTCTGTCACCTTACATTACAAAATCTTGCTGAGTGAAAAATTGCCACATAGGTATGCGCTATGCTTTATTATCCTAGGGAACTGCAATATGCTCGAAAGTCGTGTGGGTACAAACGTTTTTACATATTAAAATGCGCCAGAAAATATTTTGTGAATTTAAATAATTACTTTTATTCCTTGTACAGTTAACCAAAATCTAAACTTTGTCTATAATAATCTATTGAGCGATGGGGTATCAAACATTTTTTGCCTACTAACATCTGTCGTTTGTTTTAATCGCAAAATCAATCAGGAAATACGTAACTTGTTAATTAAAGTAAATATATATTTACACATTTTTTTTTTCTTCATAACGAGCGTATATTTTGCTAAGTCACANCCTTGTTAATTAAAGTAAATATATATTTACACATTTTTTTTTTCTTCATAACGAGCGTATATTTTGCTAAGTCACATAAAGTCTTACGAATAACACATGGAAAGGCCTTCATTGCTGTCTAAAATAATGGGAAATTTCTACGTTCGAATTCGCTATATTTCCATACACTAAAATTTATATTACTTTATACAGCAGAATCGGTGTAAAGATCTACAAATGAGTCAGAATTACTGAATCACTTCAGTGAATCAGTGTCACGCGTTTACTTGTCATACTTCTGATTTACAGCGAAGTCGTAGTTACTGAATACTTTTCACAGTTTCCATACATTCCGAAGTCTGTATCGACTCCAAACAATTGAACTTGCATCCAATAAAATTTCTATCGCAGAATCCATCAATTCAGTTTTAAAGGATATTTATAATTCGACGACAGTGGCCGATTGGCATGTTACTCTTTCGTGGTCACGTTTAGTCTTGATGCGTGAGCCTATCTCAGTCTCAAACTGGAGTTATAGAGTTCGATTTCGGCCAGGTGCACTTTGTTGTGACAGGTTGAAGGGGAGAAGTAGTAGTATAAAAAAGGTAAGCCAAGAACAAAAAAAATAATTTTCGATAAACAAATAGAGGGATTCATATGAATTTTAAATTAGTTTACTTACTGCCTCAAATATTTTCTTGGAAATTTGTTACGTAGTTCAGCGGTGTTTCAATTTAAAATTTTGAGATAAAATTTAAAGTTGAAATAATTAAGAAGTTAAATCTTGTGACTTCAAGATACACTTGAGAATCAATTAAACTTTGTTTTTAAATACCTTTTTANTAATTAAGAAGTTAAATCTTGTGACTTCAAGATACACTTGAGAATCAATTAAACTTTGTTTTTAAATACCTTTTTAGAATTTGTCGTATTTACTCTTGAAAATGATATTTTCAAGTCATTTGGTAATTTTTATCAAGTTACGATCGATGTTGTGTCACAAAAAAAAATCAAATTAAGGAAAAAATTTTTAACGGCCTCAACACGAAGCTTTGTAATTACTCACCCAGTAAGAACCTGGTTATTTTTAGTGCATAAAAAAATGATTATGGTACGAATATTTAGTAAGATAAAATAACAATCAAACTTTCTGGGGCTGTGATAGCTGTTTTGTGCGTGCATGTGTTTGTTTGTGTGTAACGGAAGTTGGAAAGTAGTAGTGTTGCGTACAACTGAAGAAGTGGAAATACTGAGCTACACTCTAAACACAAATCAGTGGCATCAAACAGTGAAACACTAGTCACAGTAAATCGTTTCATTAGCTGCTGAACAACTGGCAAATCAGGTTGATGCACTTGGAACCATGCGCAGTAGAGCCAACTTGCGGAAGCAGGAAGCTCGTGTGGAGTGAACTCTGCGCACGCGAAACTAAGGGCATGGCTTATGTGCGCAAGAAGAAGGACGCTCGTCCACAGACGTTCCATTCCGTTTTGCAATTTTTGTAATTACGATTCCCCGCATTCCCAAGTCACTTTATGCAGTTCACATTTTCGGAGGGAAAAAAAACACGAAAAAAATCGTTTCCGTGCTTAAATCCTGGTTGGATCATGTCTTTCTCAAGTCTCGAAATAGCTTTAAGCATGAGTTCACTACATCTTTCGGTACTTAATAATGATGGAAAGCTTTAAACCGTGTTCGACCGATAGCCCACGGAGCTGTGGATCATCTGCGTTATTACGCTGCAAGATTGTTGGGTTAACTCTTTGTAATCCCCGGTCGATTTTCGCTCGACTGCAAGGATGCGTATCTGTTTTCTGCTATGCTTATAGAGTAGATGTAGTGTTTGACACACGTGAGAATCTCGCCCCTATTTCTGTTTTGGTTTCTACTCTACGTCTTTAGCAACGGAAATACGTCTCTAAGGCGGAGGAAATAACAACTGAATAAATCAGAGTAAGCACATGCACGTTGTGGGTTCGAATCCTTCAGGAAGTAGTGGGTTTACGTGCTATTTTATATTAAGTTAAGATTAGATTTTCTCCTCTGTCAGTGAGGTGTTCATAGACAACAAGAAAAGTTATCATTAGTTGTGAAGCCCAAAATGATACATAATTTTGCAGTACGCGAAGCCACTGTGTGCACTCGTAAATGATACGAGTCACAGCGAGTAAAATATTGATTTTAAACTTATGTTTCTTGAATACGTGGTGTTTCTAAAACACTTTTTCACATACGTAAAAAGCACGTATGTGTGTCTTTAATATTGAAAAAAAAATTATTTTAATACATGTATGATAACAAGAGTCCTGCTAGTAGGAACGCCGTGTTTAGTTTTCTCCTCGGCAGCAATGGCATATAGACGGTGACAAAATTACCGCGTGTCTTGCGATGTTACGCTTTTTGGTGCGAAGTACTTAGAAAGTGCATCGGACGGTTACGGGACTTCTTACACGTTGCTAGAGTTTACCAGCAACTTCCGACCACGTTTTCGAAAGCAACAGTATGACAAATTACGTGATTTACTTTCAGTGTATAGGCTGTTCACAATAAAGTGAGCACTTTTTTTAAGGCATTCCAACAGGCATGAAACANTGATTTACTTTCAGTGTATAGGCTGTTCACAATAAAGTGAGCACTTTTTTTAAGGCATTCCAACAGGCATGAAACAGTAATGAATACATTTTACTGCAGCTTCAGGCGGTAACTTTTGGGGATTGTGAGATGTATACACTTTGTTGATTATTCAGATGGCAATGTTTGTATTAAAAAGTGGTATAAAGATAAACATCGGAATTAAAAGAAATTTCAGCATTCTCTCTTTACTGAGAATCACCTATATCAGCGATGATGTTTGTTGCATTAGCTTAAAAATGGCATGTAACTTATGACCGTTATAGTTATAGGACGAATAATCTGTGGCGTAATTATGAAAATTAGGCAGAGATGTAGATCTTAAGTAGGGCTTTAAAATGTGCTCAGCAGCAAACAGCCTAACAACCACATTAAGGAAATATGTCAATGTTTTAGAGAACTATGCTGTCTATGTAGATAAGCAGAGCTTTAGAATTTTAATGTCGCGATGTAAAATTAATTAGTTTTGGTTTTAAAACGTCTTTTTCTTGGAAGCTGGAATTGCAATAGTTATGTATACACATAAGTGCACAATGTTGCTCCAGTAAGAAGTGGCCGCAATAGATATATCTGGTCTATACGTAAATACAAGCTGAATACGTCATTCACGACTTCTCTCCTTAATGCACGTGTCAATCATGTTGCCTGGATGTTGACACTTGATGTCTTCACGCCAGAAAATTTACATACACTATTTCCATCTGTCTTTTTGGCGCAGTGGCCTCAGTAGTTTATGCCCCGGCTTCCTACAGTGAGCTGCTTGCACCAACGTTCACATTTTGAGCTCTACACTTGGCGTGTGAAGGCCTGTGTATAAATACAATATATTTACGTACTATATATATACAGATATAGGCTTTTCTCAGTTAATTGAGCACTTTTGCAAGCCTTGCTCAGCTACTTCTTTTCTTNCTATATATATACAGATATAGGCTTTTCTCAGTTAATTGAGCACTTTTGCAAGCCTTGCTCAGCTACTTCTTTTCTTCTCATTTTGTACCCTTTCGCCATATGCAAAATTAATATTGCACAGGCCCAATTACTTAATTCATCCGCTATACAATTAAAAAATCGTGCTATTATTGGGAATGTAAAAGTGTTACAAATACACAAATTCACACTCTTAAGTGTACAAAATAAGAAACACTAACTTCAGTGTCCACAAATCTAAACATTAAACTCTCAGTACGTCAAATCTTGAGAACTATTTTTTTTCATACGCTGCCAACTTAAGCATGATCCGACATGCCAGTGTGTAGTGTACCATATACGTTGTTATAGGGCAGTTATAAATTTTTTTTAAAGGTTTGCATCAAAAGTGCTTAGTTTGCAGTGAACAGTCTGTGTAAATACATACCCGTCCGTAAGGGTGAAATTATCCGTTTTCGGAGCAGTTACTGTTCGTGAACCACGCGTGGAAGTCGTTCAAACTCGCCTGCGACACATCCACGTCGATGGAACGCACTTACGCCGATGCACGAGTGACGTAGTTGGCAGAGGGCCGGTTCCTAGGTAGGGTGGGAGGGGAGAGAATACGTACGTGTATCGACGACGTCCGATCGAGCGCGGAACAGGACTGACCGCCAGCAGTTGTATATCTTCGTCTGCCGTTAACTGGAGCGCGGCGGGTCGCGCCTCCGCTCCGGCTTCCGGTATCGGGCCGCGCGCTCTCTCGCAGCCGCCCTCCCTGGCGGAACTTACGCTGCTTCAGTCCGTTCGCAGTTTCTTCTAGCTTTTTGAATCAAACCTTCGAAAAAATCACCCCATTTATGACGTGTTTGGTGGTTTCCTAAATACGACACGTGTCAAAGTGTTTCATACGCGTGTTAACATAACATTACCTCATTTCTACTTAAGTTCAAATGTTATCAATATTTTATTTATAAATGTTAATATTTCATTTATAATTAATATGAATAAAAACAGTAAGAAAATAGGTATGTAGTAAGAAATAGTTCTTATGCAAAATATTATAACACTGGGTGCACACGAATGTGGTGCGTTGTCCGTCTGGTGTAATTTTCTAAACTTGGATAAGTTTTGTTTGCACGAGACTGAGGAATATATAGACTGTCTCACGAATGAGTGAACTTTTTTGACGGTTCTGTAGGTAGTTTTTTTGTACTCTTGTTTTCTAGTCTACAGCGGTGTCTTCCCCCCCCCCCCCCCCNCCCCGGGGCAAAATATGTTTACGTCAACACGCTCAGCTGACTGTCTACCTGTCCGGTATGCCAACAGGAAATATTTTACCATGGAAATAACTGTGCACGATTCTACTTTTATAACTGTCAAAAAAGTGCACTCGTTCGTGAGACAGGCTTTATATGTATGTATAGTTAATGGGGAAACAACCTCGCGTACAGACGATGAGGACTTAGTGGATGAGCCTATGTTCCTGTCGTGAGTTCCCTTTCAACAAATCCGCGTACTTTGTAAGGCTCAGGGGCTGGGTTGTTCGCGCCTGGAATGCCATCGCAGCTGTCGTGTTGTGTGTTGGGTTGATTTGCACGGTAAAATTATCACTTTTTAAGGCGCTCCCGACAGGCATTAACCATTATAAATTTATTTCGTTGCAACTTCAGACTTTAACTTTTGAGAGTGGTGAAATGTATAAACTCTTGTTTATTTGTCACCTGGCAAAGTTTATATTACACAGTGGCGGGAAGACAGAAATGGGATGCAAGGAAAAATTTATCAGGGACTATAAAATTATTTCCTGCCATCGCACAAAATTTCTAAAAATAAGAGGCTCTGTATACGAAGCTTCTAATGGATAATGTCTACATACAAATTTTGGTTGGATTTGGTTAAATTGTTTTGTATATAAATGTCAAACTTACCTAAATGATTTATGAAGCTGCCATTTTGATCGTCGTTGTCTGACCCATTCAAATCATGAAAGTTTACATGGCCTTCTGTAGCATTTATGGTGTCCACAATTTGGTACAGATTGATTTGAAATGTTCCAGTGTAACATTTGGTGGTAATCGGTTGATTTGTTCTCGAGACATGGCACAAAACCTCCATAATTTTCATGAGGCGATCTTCATAAATTGAGGACAAAAAAGTAATGTAGTAGCAATTTCGATGATTGTAAACTGCCAATATACAAAGTTAAGTTCAAGTAGATTACATATTTTCGTAGATATCACCCACAAAACTAAATTGATTTTATGACCGCCATTCTGAAAATAAGTGTGTCCTACTAAAAAAAAATACATTAATTATTATGGCCTACCGCAGTACATCATCTTCGCCAAATTTTTGTATGAATAGGTTGTTTCCCAAGATACGAGATAAAATCATTATTTCTTATTGGTAGGGCTATCATACAAAGTTGCAGAGAAATGAGGCTCTGCATAGACAAATTTTATAGTTGTAATAGGTACTGCTAGCATACAAAATTAAGTTGGAATTGGTTTCGTTGGTAAAATATACTGAGCTAAAATATTTATATAGCCCCCATTTTGAAAATAAGTGCTTTACCTACATAAAACATACCAGCTACACCACCTGCTGCAGTGCTACTATTTGTTTGCCATATTTGGAAGGAATCAGTCAATTGTTTCCCCGAGATATAACAAAAATGTATTTACTCTCATGGCACTATCTTACAAATTGGCGGACAAAATATGCTCTATGTGTGTACAGTTGATATTTGTAATATGCACTGTCAGCATACAAAGTTTAGTTAATACTGATTACATGGTTTCGACGATATAGCATTCTAAGCCAGAAATAACTATATTGCCGCCATTTTGAAAATAAACGTCTGGCATGCCTAAAACGCACCACTTGACATCATCTGCCTCAGTATTACTTGTTTGCCAAATTTGATAGGAATTGGTCAATTCTTTCCCAAGATATAACAAATAATATTTTATTCGCATGACGCTATCTTACAAATTGGCGACCAAAGATGCTCCATTTAGATGCAGTTTACAGTTGTAATGTCTACTGCCAGCATACAAAGTTATGTTGGAATCGATTACATAGTTTTGACGCATGCTAAGCTAAAATGTGTATATAGCCGCCATTTTTTTGAAAATAAGTGTCTGGCATACTTGAAACATATCACTTGGCATAATCTGTATCAGTACTGCTTATTTGCAAAATTTGGTAGGAATCTGTTTATTATTTACAGAGTTATGACATAACTTTATTTATTCGTATGACGCCATCTTACAAAATGGCCGACAAAAGTGGTTATTTGTAGGTATATATGATGCTTGTAATAGATACTTTCAGCATACAAAATTTGGTCGAAATTGGTTAATGGTATGACATATACAAAATAAACTTAAAATATTTGTATTGCCGCCATTTTTAAAGTAAGTAACTAATCAAGTTCAATCACTTACGTTTACATGGCCTGCCATAGTATGACCTACATGTCAAATTGGGTGATAATTGGTTAAATAGTTTTCGAGATATTATGTAAAATATTAATTGTTTTAAATTGGTGCCATCTTACAAAATGGTGGACCACACCAATAAGTATGATTAATTTTTGTTTGAGCGTAGTTTGTGTTAGAACGCCACACACGCCGAACGCTGGCCGTTTTGCTAAGTAAGAATGACATGGAAAACCCGATTTTACGTGTTCGTGTGTAACTGAGAGTTTGAGATTCAGTTGCGGCCAGCTTACATAGCTAGTAAATGTAAATTATCGCTTTCAG
Source organism: Clitarchus hookeri (assembly GCA_002778355.1). Taxonomy (NCBI): domain Eukaryota; kingdom Metazoa; phylum Arthropoda; class Insecta; order Phasmatodea; family Phasmatidae; genus Clitarchus; species Clitarchus hookeri. Next base: position 23,097 of record NQII01003185.1, on the reverse strand, counting down.
CCATATAAGTTATTTGTGATATTCCATTTACAATCATTAATTAGTTTATCCCTGTTCTCAGTATCTATCAACTCAACTTACTAAGAACGTCGCGTAACGCAATTAGCGTTAATTAGAGTTTGGTGCGATTTTAATCATTATCAGTTAACCTTACTGCCTACGTGATTCGGTATACGAGCCGAGTTTGCTATCAAACTGCACAGGAGTATTTTGACTACACTATAATCATTATTTTTATCCGTAATTAATTAATTGTGACTTAAGGTACTGTCGAAATATATCGACTCGTGCTTGAAATGTAAATAAAACACCACTGGACACAAACCACTTCCGATGCGACACTTCAAACAGCTTAGCATTCAAAGTTGAAGCCCGTGGTCTAAGCTTGTGCGTGTTCACCTTGTAGGATTGAAATCTTTAACTTGGTGCTATTTCTTTCAACGTTCAAACTGATCACGAATCTTGTCTGTCGAAGACTAATTTAAATATTTTAAATCCACAACATTTGTCTTTAACCATTATTACGAAAATGCTGTAAATGTTGACGCATTATAAGTTTTACAGACTTGATATGCCGTCGTAAACGTTAAGCCACGGCAACCACTCCTACCAAGACAANTATATATATATATATATATATATATATATATATATATATATAATACTTTTATTGAAATGTGTAGCTTATTTGACTTGTGTTAAGCTCAGGAAACATTGCACAGTTCTCGTTTGAAAGCAATGTAAATAATTAATGTTCTTGTCGCATTAGTTCATGACTTTGCAGTCCTCACAGCGACTTCTGCCACTGCTTCACACAGGGCGTGGTCGCATGAAAGCTCAGATAATTTGTCTTGTCGTCTATATCAGTTGAGTCACCCAACAAAATGACACCACACTCGCGTGTTCCAATTTCCGAGCTGTTGTTAGGTTAGGCGTGGAACGGCGATCAGAAAAGCGAGATTTCAGTGTTTTATGATGACCGACTCCGTGGGCTTCGTAAATTATTTGATCTTTTTTTCTGGCCACTTGTCCATGTCTCGTAGCGAGGAAGGGGTTAGGTGAGTCCATAAGCTCACCCTTCTTCGGGTTACCAAATACATATCATCAAATAATTAAGTAAAAAAATTTAATTAATTTGTGTAAATTTTTTAAAATGAATATGATTTATTACGTAGTAATAGAAGCTTGCCATTATAATCAATAAATGCCTTAAATTTGGCAGATTTTGGCTTCACGCTTTTGTTTCCAAACTGACACACTGTCTCCTTGTACCACTAAACTCGCACTCGGAAGGACGTGAGTTCGATTCTCGGCCCGTCCATCCTGATTTCTGTTGTCCATGTTTTCCCCAAGTCACTCCATGGACGAATGCTGTGATGGTTCCATGGCCAATTCTTTCCCCATTTCCTGCATCTCGGAGTTATTTGCTCCGCCTCTAATGATCTCGCTGTTGACGAGACGTTAAGCCCTATACCTACCAACATCCTTGTAACCTCAACCACGAAGCAGCTTTTTACACGACGAAGGGCGCATGCAAAACCCGTGCAAGTTGGGACTCTCATACTAAATCTCGAGCGAGAATATCTCGTGTAGGGCAGATCTTGTACGAAATAATGATGTGGAGCATGTCCTATTTTCAGCAGAGTGTAGCACGGAACGGGTTATTCTTTAGTCGTTATCTGCTAGTCACGTGACCACCTATACATATAGAGAGGAAGGAGAAGAGCTGAGAATATACCTGTGCGAAGGAGAACCAGGCGAAAAATGATAATTTTGAAGAACTCTAGAAAATTTGGTTTTGGAAATGGAGTTTTGTGAAATGGTTGGACGAGTACAAGAATCATCCTGTTAAGAATTATGCTGTTATATTTAATATCCACTACTCTAGAAAAGCCTGCGTTCTTCTGATTTAGTTATTATTAAAGTTATGGCTATTCCAAAGCCATAAACTATTCTCACGCAAGAGGTATTTTGCTGCATGTTTGATCTGTGGACGTGAGGGATTGTCATGACATTCTCGCATGAGATTTCTCATGCCAAACTTCGTACGAAATCCATTTTGCGTGGTTTTATAGCATCTTTAGAGATTCTTGATTATGCTATTATCTGGATTCCAACACGTTCATGTATGCGTGTAAAAGAAAGCATGCTGGTGTATGTTCAACCAATTATTGGTCTTCTTCCCGCTCAATACACAAAAAGAAATTACATGGAAAACTACTTTGACATCAACCACTTGTCCAGCAATATTAAATGTCCTGTAGGCTAGAATGTCAGTTGGGCCAAAGTTAGCTATACTGTTTGGAATCCGTATCATCTGCATGACGAGACTGATAAATAACGGGAACTTTTAAAAATTCTGTACGATCTGACGCTAAGTTGAGATACGCCAAAATCTGTGAAGGCAAGTTGCACGATAGTGAAGCCGTCTTCAGCCTCAAACTCAAAAATTGTACTAAGGGGAACCAGTCAGTAATAGTGTTATAGTTATTTTGATTTGTTTGTGAAAGTGTAGGGCCTACTTGTCTTTAAATTGTTTTGAAACTTTAGATTGGGAAAAGGAGAAATGCCGCACCCTTGAAAGATAATTATGTCGTTTCATTCTGTGTGATTTATATCTTAATAGCCACGTGGCAAGGTCGACGCCAGGAAACCTCGCATATGCGCTCCAAAACTGGGCAAGGAATCTTGATGAACGGTGAAAGTGCGCGCGTGTTCGCGCCCGGCCCGCGGTGGCCCTGTGCTTCTGGAAATAAAGTGATCTAGTTCCCCCGTCTCGCTTTCGTGGCGGAAGGCGCAACTTTAATGAAGAACGTAAGCGTCTGCGGCTGGAACCACCGACCATTTCCTACCAAATTATACGCCGTGGCGTCGAGTCCAGTGCTCTCTCAACGTGCTTTCCCTCGTGTTGAAAAGTTCTTCGTGCCGACGAGATTGAAGTTTCCACAAATATAGCTGCATTGGGCCCGCGGTCGCCACGGTGGCTAAAGCGCTCGCCTGCCGTAAAGTCGAAGCGGGTTCGATTCCCCGGCGGGGTCGCGCGCGGAAATAGTACCGGACGGTGACGCTGGTCGGCTGGTTTTCTCGGCGATCTCCCATGGCCCCCCATGCCTCGCATTGCGGCGCTGCTCCATGCTCGCCTCGCTTCGCCCTCATCGGCTCTCAAGATCTCGATGTTAGGAGCCGCCCAAACCACACGAATCCACTCGTTTGCGTTACCTGAAATGCCAGTAGGAAATTTCATGGCACTCCGGTTTAGGTGGTTGTATTTTAGCCTTTGATTCCCACCAGTCACTTGAAGCATGCCATTTAATATCCTGTAGGTAGAAGAAGAGGGGCTTCACCTGACTCTGCGCCATGCAGAGGTTATTAAAATGTAGTACATACACTACCAAAATTGTCAGAAAAGCACCAGTTATGTTTCGTATAAAAAAAAAGGCATGTATTTTGTAACACTTAAAATGTTTTGCTAACATATTATTTAAATAATTAAAAATAAAAATAATAATAGTTTTTTGAAAATAAAAATTTTAACGTATTTATCTTATGAATGCTTTAGAAAGTACTTTTTGCAAGAAAATCTTAGGTCATGTAGGGCAATTACTATAAATAATATTGCTGTATGTAAAAGATATTAGTGCAAAATGTTATTTTTTCAAAATAATTTATGCTATATACATTTATTTTAATTACAGTAATGATAACTTTTGTGGCTGAAATAGATGTGCATAAAATAATTTATTAAAAATATTTGTAAATGTTATTAGTAACATTTTCTTCGAAAACAAAGGAGTACATGGTACCATACTGAAAACGCCTCTGTGATCTGAAATTGGTTCCGTTAGTATGACATTTCTATTTGGGGCTTGGTGCCCAATGGAGGCCGGAGCCAATTTTGGCCTACACAGTGTTTTAAGTTGGGCACTGAAGGGTAATCCATTCCAAATTTGGTACAGATCCGTCGAACGGGGTAAAAATTTATAGAGAACACACATATATATGTTCATATAGGGTGAAACCAAAAAAATTTGGACAAATTTTAGGAGGCGAGTCTTGACAGGGAAACGAACAAAAAATTTCACATCAACGTATGTCCGGAAATATAGCAACATTGTTATCATGTAAGTGGTACAGTACAGAACCAAGTGCAAGTATCGATGTTAAGACATGAAAATGCACGCCTATGTTATGACAGTAGTTCTGGCAACGTTACAGGAAATGTTGATCCCTTTCTCGCCTCACGTGTTTTGTCTGCTTTTCAACCCATTTACATGTTGATATGGATTTTTTTTTCTGTATGTTCCCTTTGAGGAATTACCTCCTGAAGTTCGTGCCCAATTTTCGGGCTCATCCTGTGTGGATAATATCAGCTGGATGAAATGCACGTAGATATTGGACGTGAACGCGCGGGTACACTTGTCGGATGTGATAAGAGGGGATACAGATGCGGCCGAGAGAGGCGAGGCTGCGGCGGCGAGATGTACAGTTACCTGGAGGCTGGCTGACCCAGGCCGAGATGCGAGAGAGAGAGACCCCCTCTCCCCCTCCTCTATAAGTGTGGCGACGGGACGGTACCGTAAGCCGGGGTGCGAGGCCGGGCGCCTTCTGGCACGCGACCGTCGACGGCGACAGGTGGCCGGACTNCTCACGGCTCCTGGGTTCGAGGACCGCTGCCGTCGCCGACAAGTGCATTGCCATCCCTGCGTTTCTGAAGGCTCGCTCGTCGTAGGGTCTCTACGATATGTTGCTGCTTTAAACCTTCACTGATTTGATCTACGACTTGTGCTTACTGCATGTCTCGTGGAATTGATTATATGAACTATATGTGTTTTTCACTGTAAACTGAGCACTTTTCAACGCCCTGCTGAAGATATACTTGTATGTGTACTGTGTATTCTTCCACCGTATGTAACATTTACACTGCCGGGGAGTTGATCCCTTCATTCATGCGCCGGTCAAGCGAAAACGTGAAATTATTAGAAAAAATTAATATTTTACAAATCTGCTAATTGCACTTTTATGTATTAAAAAAGCAAAACAAACTATTTCATTATTCACGAATAAACGCATTTGATTGTACGTTAAAGACATGGAACTACTCTACTTTCCCTCTGTCGTTGCCNTTCATTATTCACGAATAAACGCATTTGATTGTACGTTAAAGACATGGAACTACTCTACTTTCCCTCTGTCGTTGCCAACTTTACTGAGCATGCCAGTCAGTGTGCCCGTTAATGTACATGCTGATCCGCTTAACGTGGATACCCCAAAAATTTCCGGAACGGTTGTAGATCTCTAAATGCTGTTTTCGCTAAATGAAATCTCGTACCGTGCAAGTAATTTGCCGCTACGTGACTATTCGTAACAAGTGTATAGACACAAATAATTAAACCACATATTATTTTCTCTCTGGAAATATACATTTATTTCAACGGGCATCTGTAAGTACGTGCAAAGAGGAATTCAGGGATATAGCATATCCATTGGAAAGTAACACAGAAACGCCAACAAATAATGTGCAGATATGATTAAGTTAAGTGGGCCGGTAGCATGGGGCAGTGGACCTGTACTCACAACTGTAAGCCCCGCCGCACATGCCCACACTCGCACTCGTTCACGATACTGCGCCAACGTCGCATTGACATTGGTGGACACGTGTGTGTCCGCAATTGCTTTCACGAGTCGTACATCAGTCAGTGTCTCTTCTGCCATTCCGTAGACGAAAACGAAACAAGATGGACGCGATTGATTTAAGTTCAGAATCCGACAGTGATAACGAGTTTTTAAATAGATTATTGTTAATAAGGAAATCATCCGAAAAAAAAATATGGAAGAGCTCTTACATGTCCAAAAGGAAAACACATGGAGAATTCAAATTAACTTCTGAGTTTTCAGACGACAAATTTAACAATTATTTTAGAATGAATAGGGACGATTTTAAAGAAGTACATGCGATGATTGCTTCAGATTTAGAAGATCAAGGATATGGTGGTCATGAACGAATTAGTACTGAAGAAAAATTGGCCGTTTTCTTAAGGTAAGTTTATTATGTAGGTAAACAATTACAAATGAAATGGAACTATTCAAAGCACAATAATATTTTATAAATTTAATTTAAAGAGTTTGACGAGTGCGCAAACATATTTCCAGAACTGTCAAGTTGTACCAAGTTCAGTTCATTATCCCGAGTGATTATAATATTTGGTGTTCCATCTTCCTGTGGCTGTTGTTCTATAGGAGTAGACGTATAATATGTTCCTGCATCACTATGTGGCTGTTGTTCTGCAGGAGAAGGCGTATATGATGAATAATATGATCTTGCATCACTGTTCTGTGAATAGGAAGAATGTGGACGAGGCGAATATTCCACCAAGTTATTAGATTCTTCTTGGGACACCAATGAAAATATGTTTGTTTTAATATTGTGTTGAGATAGTGGCGGCAATCTTTTCGTAGTCTCATACATACTAATAAAAAAATGAAAAAGTGGATCATTTTTAACATTGCTTATGGTGAAATCATTTTTGGTATTAGTTAAGCGGTCCCGTTCTTGCTGTCTTTTAGCTGCTCTACGTTCATGGTCCTCAATCGATTTAATTAGTAAGGCATTAGTGTTCTTTTTGCGTCGTCTTTTATTTCCTTGATCAGCTGCTGTACCAGTAGATTGTGATTCAGGGGTTTCATCAGTTTCTTCAACTCCTGATTCATGAATATCCGTATCATTAACATTTTTTTCAATGTCATTTTCTATAGTATTTGAATTACTATGAGATGATTCGTCATTTAGTATGTCTTCATTAACATTGGTGTTACTTGGCCTATTTGCCATATACGGGATTACAAACGCCATATTTTCTTGAAAGCGCCATGACTTTATATTAACAGCCCCTGATCCACTTTTTGGTTTAGAAATTTTCTGTCGACGAAGCGCATCTCGGTGATTGTTTCTCAGTTTTTCCCAAGATTTCTTGGCTTCACTTCCTGCAATAAAATTAGTCATCATTAATAATCACGACTATATCAAATATAATACATGTATTTTTGTCTCTTTACAGATTTGTCGCGAGCGGTAACTCGTATCGGAGCATTGCTTATAGTTACAGAATGGGAGAAAGGACTGTCTCAAATATTATAACCAAGGTATCTTCAGCTATTTGGAGGAACATGCAACCTATTCACTTGCCGGAACCTACACTGGATATATGGAAGAAAAATGCCGTCGATTTCCAAAATATATGGCAAATGCCTAATACTGTGGGCGCTATCGATGGAAAACATGTGACAATTAAAAAACCTATAAACAGTGGCTCCTCATTCTTTAATTATAAGCAACATCATTCTATTGTGCTGTTGGCGGTAGTAGACGCAAATTATAAATTTGTATTTATTGATGTCGGTTCTAAAGGCAGATTTCCAGATGGAAATATATTTGATAATTGCATATTAAAGAGAAACATGATGAACAGACAGCTACATCTGCCCGAGCCCAAGGGTCTACCTGGAAGAGAAGACATAGTTGTGCCTTATGTTATTGTTGGTGACGCGGCATTTCCTTTAATGGAAAATCTTATGAGACCTTTCCCTCAGAGACAAGTGATAGACAATTATAGAAACAAAGTTTTTAACTACAGACTCTCAAGAGCAAGGCAAACGGTTGAATGTGCATTCGGCATATTGAGTTCCCGTTTCAGAATATTTTTACGGCCATTTGAAATGAAAGTAGAAACAGTAGACAAAATTGTTATGGCGTGTTGTGTCTTGCATAACTATTTACGCACAAAACGTATAAGTAAAAATATGAATGAGGACCTGGACCTGGAAAATGATAATTTACCAAATTTTCAACAATTACTGCCTTTGCCTCCATTGAGAGGACGCGTTTCGAAAAGAGCATTTGAAATAAGAGACCAATTTACGGATTATTTTAACTCCGTAGAAGGACGAGTGACCTGGCAAAACCACAGCGTGCAACGGGGCGCGTATTGATATCGTTCGACAATTAATACAACAAATAACAATGGAACTTTTAATCATTTTGTAAAATGCACATATGAGTATATTAAATAAATGTTAGAATTTCATATCTACCTACACAACATTTTCAGTTCATTTATAATATCAGTAAGATTTATACAAATAATACTTACCATTCTTGAGATACAGCGCCTCTGCGATTCGTTTCCAAATAGAATCCTTTAATTTTGTATTCATATAATCTGGGTGTTTTACGTCGTATAAACATTTTTCGCTTCGAACCAGCTTCAATGAGTTCCTCCATTTTGCAAACACTCGCGCCACTGCACTCGAAAACAATGTCTCGGTCACCTAGCCAACACGCGCGTATACGCTCATGTACGTGCCTGCGTCGACACGTGAGAGCAAATGCGGAGTTTGGTACTGCGCCATAGGTTTTAAATACTGCCACTCGCACGCAGCTCGTGACGGCCAATGCGAGTGTGGGCATGTGCGGCGGGNCGCACGCAGCTCGTGACGGCCAATGCGAGTGTGGGCATGTGCGGCGGGGCTAAGCCAGCAACATGCGTCGTGACTCATCCTGGTGGGACTGCTTCCTTATAGCAGCGTAGCACTTACCTTAATGTGGCAAGGGGCACGGAATGCGATATTCGACAAAGGGGAGCACCGCAGCGGAGGTAAGACGGGCAATGTGAGTGCAAGTCTGATATCAATACACTACATTTTATTCAGATACCAACGTAAGTAGATGGGAAAGGGGGGATTCACCCGGAAGGCTGCAGACTGCGGACACACGACCGCCATCTTGGATGATGTCACGAATTCGCCAATGAAAATTTGCCAATTAGAATTTGTTTGTACCAATGAGAATATGCTAATGACGTCGAAGTTAATTGCGAATATGCTAATATCTCGCACGTCAATCCCCCGACGCCAACCAGGGACGCCACCAGCTTCGTTTCTCCCGCTGGCCACCAGAGCGCACCACCTCCACGCTTCCCCCCCCCCTAGCCAGAGTACGGCACCTTCGCCGTCGTTCCCTAACTGTCAGCTAGAGCGTGCCACCGGTGACCGCCATTTTCACTTCCGAAGTCTCTCGGTAGGCGTAACGCTTATGGACGAAGTCCGGCGCGCAGCAGGCGGGTCCCTCGCCCTTACGCACACCCGTTTCGACGCAGGTTAGCTCAAAAAATGCCGGAGGAGCGAGGGATCTTTCCAGTGCTCCCTGGGTATGCAGTATAGCGTCTTGACCGCCAGACCACCGCAACATTCAGAAAAGGGGGATGTTAAATGTCGAATNACACCCGTTCTGGCGCCGGAGGAGCGCTGGAATCGTTCCAGTGCCTCTTGGGTCGGCAGTCTAGCGTCTTGACCGCCAGACCACAGCGGCATTCAGGATAGGAGGATGTTGAATGTGGAAAATTATATAGTCATTACCGCCCCGACTTTATATATATATATATATATATATAATCGCCATTTCACAGTTAGGAGAAGAAATAATCGCATCGGCCTACGCACTCCCCATACAATAAATGGTCACGTAAAAAAACATAATGCTAGTCTAGCGAAAAAATACATATAACCCAACACGAGGCCCGCGCGCCAGAGCAATAATAATAACAAAAATAAATGGTTGTATTAAAGAATTATCGTTAAAGACACCAACCTATGGTGAAACAGAGTATAGGCACGCGCAACACGCCGCGCACCCGCCGTATGCAATAATAGTAACAAATAAATAGCTGTATTAAATACATCATCGTAAAAGACACCAACCTATGGTGAAATCAACTATACACATAGGCAAAAACACGCAGCGGGTGGGCGCGCGGATCACCTGGAGCCTGGGAAAGGAAGCGAGCAGCTCGCCTACAGCAGTCGCTTCACGCTATCTACGTTAAATTTATATTCCAACAGAGATCGATTGCTTATTCAATTATCACTTAAAACTTTAATACGTTGCTAACATAATTAACGAAAGTGTATTTATTATACACCGAAGAGCCAAAAAAAAACTGGTATAGGCGTGCGTCCGCAAATAACAGAGGTATGGGACCAATCAGAGTAACTCGATACGGTCGGCAGTTAGATCGGTTACTGCTGCTACAATGGCAGGTTATCAAGATTTAAGTGAGTTTGAACGGTGGTGTTATAGTCGGCGCACGAGAGATGGGATATAGCATCTCCGAGGTAGTGATAACATTTGGATGTTCGCGTACGGCCATTTCACGAGTGTACCGTGAATATCTGGAATCCGGTAAAACATCACATCTTCGACATCGCTGCGGCCGGAAAAAGATAGCGAAAGAACGGGACAAACGACGACTGACGAGAATCATTAAACGTGACAGACGTGCAACCCTTTCTCAAATTGGCGCAGATTGGATTTGTGGACTGCCCTGCAGGATTCATGGTGTGAATTGCCTCCTGCATACCTTCAGACATTAGTCGAGTCCATGCCACGTCGTCTTGCGGCACTTCTGCGTGCTCGGGGGGCCCTACACGATATTAGGCAGGTGTAGCAGTTTTTTTTTTTTGGCTCTTCAGTGTATCATACAAACTTTAAAATGCCAGAAAAAAAAAAAGAAACATACTTTTGTCTTTAGCCCATTCGAGAATACACACAAGGGCACAGTGACAGGAGGGTACAGGTTCGAAACTTGAGAAAAATACATCAGTTACCGTACTGATGAAAAAATTATACACGTCACCATACTAATTTATGAAAAAGACAAAACATTCCCTAAAAAAATATAACTCCTCTCACATACATTCTAAACACCTTTAAAACAAAATTAAAGCCAACGCACAGGGAAAATATGATTATAGAAGTCTCTGCACCGTCCATTCATAATCAGTTTCACGTTAGTTAACAAGGCTTGGAATATTTTGCACGCGAAACATATAGAATAAATATTTATTATGCCGATAACATCAAATGTGAAACAACAAACGGCAAAACAAATTTTTAACGTTCTCATTAATACACAAAAAAAATGCATATACTATCTTAAGAATATATATATATATATATATGTATGAAACGCTTCATAGTTTTACTCAAAATTTAAATATTTAGAGAATTAATCTCGCACCCATGCATGCATACATAACAGCCCACCGGCGTTGGGGGGACAACAGGGATAGAAATGAAAGAACGAGCTTCTCAGCACACATGTGACGATTTATTATATTTAAAATTATGTTTACATTAAATAAAACTTCTAGCAGGATTTTTACGCCAAAATATTATTCTCGGCGATTCAGGAGTCCATCACGTTTGGAGTGTCCCAGCCACCGCACGTGTAAAATCCGCCAATGATGGGTTCGCCATGTAGTTCCTTGAGGTAAAACATGCGTGGGTGCGAGTGTCGTATACGCACCATATTGTACAACTCTGCAGACCAGTTCTGACTGAAGCCTTCGTGGAAAACTCCGTTTTATTTTTAATCCGCACCAAGTCACCGATATTGACTTTGGGCTTGCGTGGGTCCCTCCTCTTCGGAATAGCATACACGGTCCGAACCAGGGAGTCGTTTTTTCACATCTTCGGGCTTCATGTGATTGCTAGAATGAACAGTATAATTGTACTCGCGAACGAGTTTTGAGAGTATATCCAACCACTTGTAGTTTCCGTTCGCCGTGAAATGTATCTACAGTTTAGCTTCGAGCGTCCTGTGAAAACGCTCAACGATGCTGGCCGTGAGCACAGAGTATGTAGAATAATGATTTATGCCATACTTTTTCACCAATGCACAAAACGTTGCATTAAAATATTCTTTACCATCTTCGGTGTGGAGATTTTTTCGGTATGCGTCCTTCGCGCAACACATCTGCCACGGCTTTTATTACGTTGCGCGCATTCTTCGAGTATTGCAGTTAAATCAGAAGGCATGGCTGCAGCCCTACGTAGCACTGAATATGGAGATACGTGAGACAGCCGTAAACGAGTCCAAAAAATGCTTTTATAAACTTATGAATAACACTACACACAAGATTTGCAGTACTCGACCTGTCAAAAACCCTCACGTATAGGTCTTATTACCATATCATGCAGTCTAGGCATGGTAGTAAGCTGGAGCTGATATATGAACACTGATTCGTTCGTGGTACACATAGGGATAGACGATTTTTTACAGAGACCTTGTCTCAGACCCGACAATCATGTCCGAGTTCGATACGAGAGCCTAACCACCTGCTCACCCGTGTTATTCGCCTGAAAACAAAAAGGTGATTGGTAAATTTAAGGATGAGTGAGGTGGGGACGATATGATCGAGTTTGTTGTGCTGAGGGCCAAGCTCTGCACGTACCGGTGCACTAGCAAGGATGTTAAACGGGCCAAGGGAATCCAAAAATGCGTAGTTAAGAATCGTATGATGTTTGAAGATTATAAGTATGTACTGATGAACCAGCGGGCAATGAGAGTAATTGTGAATAATATTGGATCTTACCATCACGACATATATACTTAATGTTGCAACAAACGACCACTCACTTGGATGAACGACAAACGCAAGTTCCTGAACGATGGCATTCATACGGTCTCTTATGGTTATCATGGAAAATGATGTTTTGTACACCCATCTCTGGGACAGGCATGTATCATCATATATGTTTATGTCCCCGGGAGAGTGAATGGGGTCGGTATGCACAGTAGGAGGCAGGTCCGCGCCCTGGGCTTGTCGAAGCTGAAGCGCTTCCATTCCCCTCTGTGTTTTTCCAGTACCATACTGTACCTCATGCAAGAGTTATATTCATCTTGTCAGGTATGTTGTTGTTGTTGGCTGGAGGGTATGCTTTGACCCACGCAATCACTCATGTGCGTACTTGTGCACTGTTCCCATTATGTATTTTTTTCAGCAGCATTCTGTAGAACATGCAAGAAGCATATTCATCATGCCAGGGGTGTTGCTCTTGGTGGATGGTTGCGCTGTTGAATGGTGGCACGTTGTAGCCCGTTCAAGAGGTATCCTTATCTTGCCATGCGTGTAACCAGTATGTCGTTATGTGTGTACTATTTCACATTCCACAATCTCTCGTGGTGTATGTCTCGACGAGCTGTCGAAAAGGCAGGCAGCGGTAATGCTTGTGAAGGTCTACAAAGTTCGTTCCGATGGGGCTCGTATTGCGAATCGCAGACTCTTGGTGTTTTCCAAACACATACACAGGGTAATGGGGAATTATGGCAGAGTCCAGCATTGTCATAATTTCTTCGTACGGAATATTTCCCTCGTCCCACCTTAGTATGTGCGTTTTGTATGTCTGTAGGTGATACGCCTGTTGCGTGGTGCTGTAGAGGTGCTTCCGTGGACACGGCGGTATAAAAGTGAAAAATTTGGTTTTTCTCGTCTTCGTAATTGTACAAGTTGGCAATCTGCTTGATGGTGTAAGAGTCCAACGAGCGAAAACCTTGGATGTTGCAAAACATTTCGTAGGATTTTTGTTACATAAAACAATTTTAAGTTTCCATGCGCACACCGGGTTTCACGAATTTTTTACAAAGTAATTTAAAACTTCGTCGAGATCCATACACATCGGGCACCTGTGTTCTGGGTTGTTTTCCTAGTCGGGTATTGCTTGCCGGTAAATTTCTTGAAGGGGAGCATCTTCTATGGGTACAGTTTGCGAGTAGATAGCTTGCACGGGGACATCGTCTTCAACGGGGACATCGTCTTCAATGGGCGCTGACTTCGCGAGGGCTGCTCGGCGGGCCTTGCACCAACCGCTGCGATGCGGCGTGTCAGGAACCGAGGTGGTGCAGCCCTCGAAACACTTCTTGCACGGGAGACAGTCCCATATGTCTTCGTCCTGCTGCAGATAGGCCGGCAAATACTTGAATACAGTCGAAATCTCGTAAGGTGCGTAGTCCAGGAGAAATAATTTCGGCAGGTACGGTAACTCGTTCCATTTGTCCAAGGCACTAAGCGAGTGCACCCTTCCAAATGCTGACCGGATTTAATGGCCGCTCAGACGAAACGCGTACATTTCCAGGAGCTATAAAATGACTGATTTCCCGAGGGGGANTCTCGTAAGGTGCGTAGTCCAGGAGAAATAATTTCGGCAGGTACGGTAACTCGTTCCATTTGTCCAAGGCACTAAGCGAGTGCACCCTTCCAAATGCCGACCGGATTTAATGGCCGCTCAGACGAAACGCGTACATTTCCAGGAGCTATAAAATGACTGATTTCCCGAGGGGGATCGGGGTGCGTCTTATGAAGAGTTTTTAAAGGGAAAACATGACCAGCAATGTAAAACAAATTACAAACGAAAAAACTAAAATGGCGATCGAACGAAGGTGAAAGACAAACTCCGGTAATGTATAAACAAATGACAAACTAAAAAACCAAGATGTCGGATGGTACCTGCGACGCCTACCAATATGGCGGACTGCACCTACCAAGATTGCATATTGTGGCTGTGATACCTACCAATATGGTGGACTGCACCTACCAAGACTGTGGAATGAGTATGCGTGGAGGGGGCATGGGGACCTCTGGAAATTTAAGTTTTTTTAAATATAGGTTTTAATAATTTTTAAATATTTTTTTATAAAAAATTTGGAATTTTTTGGGCTTTTGAAGTTAAAGTCATCGGGGCGAAGGTCAGGGTCAAGGTCATCTGGAGCCAAGATTGCCACCGGCCGACCGTAATGACAGAGCACGAATAGCACCGACACTCCGGTCCCAGGTCCCGATGTGCCAAAGTCCCCATAATCCCTCTACTGGTGTGCGCACGGTAAACAGCTGTAGTAAAACTTGCATTAAAATCGACCTACATCCGAGATTTTAAATCACGACATTGTGCACCAGAAGTAATCAAATGCTCCGTAACTGTCATTGCTTCATTCTGTCATTGTCATAACAGTTGGATTAGGTCTAAAAACTAAATTCTGGAAGATGAAGTAATTACAATTAGCTATTGGTCATGTTTGAGGTCAATAAGTAAAAGTATAATTTTGGTATATATAAATATTTNTCCTGGAATGGAAGTAATTACAATTAGCTATTGGTCATGTTTGAGGTCAATAAGTAAAAGTATAATTTTGGTATATATAAATATTTAAAAACGTTTCAGGAAATACTTAACTGCTTGGACTCACATGTACATTCAATGTGTAATAAAGAAACTGCATTCTCTAAAGTTTTCTAAGCGTTACACGCACAAAGTACTTAAAACTAAGTTAATTATTTTTCTTCAAAAATTATAACATTCGAGTTAAGGAAATTATGTATAATTATATAAACTAAAAACTTGAATATTTTTCCTGTTGACAAATCCGAGGGCAAGAACAGCATTTACAAAACGCTACTTTTTCAGCGGGAGCCTATAAGCAAAATAATATTTGTGTCTGTATTTATAACTGTTTTTTACTTTCTCTTAGCGTCTTATACGAAATATATATAATACGTAAATTCGTTCCTTTGCATAGAACTATACATACGTATGACTTAAGATTAATTTAATAATAAAATTAAAACAAATTACAATAAATATATATTTCACATATGTAGTTCAGGTTTTACCTGTCTCGAAACCATTTGGTATACACACACCATTGATTGACACAAAAAATCTTATACCCTCCATGTATTGAACGTGACCTTAACTTAAAATCTGAAATTTTGTAGGTACGGCTCTTTGACACTAAGCCCTCGATTGTCGCCAGATGCGGGGGAATTACTGTTCGGTTAATTCAGTTGTAAATATTTTCTGTATGGCTGAACGAATGGAAGAGTGAGATATAACTTGGTGACGTAGTGTCGTTAATTATCTTTATTGTGCAACGTCTCCCACGCATCATTTCTAATATCGTAGCGGGAGAGGTGATGCAGTGGTAACACACTGGTGTCTCATCCGGAAGGACCCGCGTTCGATTTCCGGTTCATCCATTTTTTTTTTTAATGGTTTACTTTCACGCGTCCGGGTGAATTCCGGAATAGTATCTGCTCCTGATTCTCCTAGAAGCTTGTTTCGTCTCACTTCATACGATACGTTTTGCCAAGCATGACGTAAATCATATCATTTTATATGCTGACTAACACTCTTGAGGTCGACGCATATTTGCTAGCGGGTCTGGTACGTACATAATTAAAAACTAAACACATTGATAAAAAATACTCTGTTTTTTTTAAGAACATTAGCGTCAGAATTAACAAATATGTAAAATATTTACTTTTCTTATAATTTAACCGTTTCACTTGACCGACGTATGAATAAAGAGGCCCATGGCGATGTTAATTTTACACGTGGCGGAAGAATACGCAATGTGCTTACAAGTATATTTTAAGCAGGACTTTTAAAAGTGCTCGGTTTGCGGTGAATAGTCTGTCCTGTTATCCTGAACTAAGAAGCGAGTCTTCTTGCAGGTCGAATGGTAACTGTTTCCCCACACTGGCGAGGAACTCTGACGAACTACCAGCGATTTCCAGTCGCAGGTCTGTAGTAATAGACGGAGGGAGCGCTGAGAGGTGTAAATAACGCCGGCGTGACGTAACGGAGGGTGGTAAAGGATGGCGCGGGTCGGCTAGTGGATGGGCAACTATTTCTTCCGGCGAGCGAGGAAGTGGACTGTCGGCCAAGTTGCCTGTCCAGTAACAGTCCAGCCATTCACCCAGTGAACCACCGGACAGGCTCCGTTACTTTACCACTTCTCGCCCGAGGGGGCAATCATCGCTGCTTCTCTGTCTCCTCTTCTTGCTCCTGCAGCCGCAGTCTCTGTCTCTGTCTCGCAGTGCCGGGTGCATGCGTGCCATCATCTGTTCGCGCGCGTCAGGTCGGCGCCGCAGTTGTACCAAGCCCGCTTGCCCGCGGTTCCCGACGCTGTCTAACCATAGGCTGTTCACGATAAAGTGAGCAATTTTTAAGGCCCTACTAAATTTTTCCTGTAAGCCAATTTCTATCCTTTCGCCTTCTTTAAAATATAAACGTTGCCACGTGATAAATAAACTCAGTTTATACATTTAACCACTCTCGAAAGTTGTCTGAGGCTGAAGTAAAGTGTATTAATTAGTAGTTAATGCATGTTGGGAGGGCCTTAAACAGTACTCACTTTACCGTGAATGGCCTATAGGTTGCCGTAAGGGCGAAGTTTGAACCCCTCTCAGTTTTCTTTTCATCTTATGTTCCCCCTTTTTAAGGGCGTTGTGATGTGAACTAGGAATAGTGTAAAATATATTGGGTAAAGATAATTGCAACATGTTAATGAGGTTTAAAAATAAAGATACATTTATTATAACATTTAGTGGCTTCGATCTGCATAGAGTAAGGCTAGGGGAGAGTCCGAAAAAGGATAACAAGGAAAAGGGACTTAACCCAAACTCGAACACTTGTCCACCNGAGTAAGGCTAGGGGAGAGTCCGAAAAAGGATAACAAGGAAAAGGGACTTAACCCAAACTCGAACACTTGTCCACCACGCTCGCCGCCCAGGGAAGGAGGATGATGTCCAGCCCGTAGGTCTCCCTCCGACAGCGCTCTTTCCGTAGTTCGGAGCCCTGTCCGCTCTTCTTGCTCACTCCTCGTGCTTCACCCCTTCATTCCGATTGGCTGTGGCGTGGTTGGTAGGTGGAGTTTAATTTAAGAATGCTGATACCCNTCGTGCTTCACCCCTTCATTCCGATTGGCTGTGGCGTGGTTGGTAGGTGGAGTTTAATTTAAGAATGCTGATACCCTTTCGTCACTATGACTAGCTAGCTGGACCCACATTTTGATCCTACCTGGGCGGATTGTCCAGCTTGTTTAGACTTTCGCCATTTCGACTCTGTTTTGGAAAGAAAATAGTTAACAAAACAGCGTGATGCCCTCTTTTCGGCCCGGTGCGTATCTTTCATGTTGGTAAGATCGCGTAACGATGAGAGTTAAGTGTAACGATCTTCTCTATCAGCATGTTTATACCGTCCGAGGTTTGTATCTAATCGCCATTAACTCGTCCTCCTCGCGTTGTGGCGTGACGAGAAAAATGCCTTGCAAAGTGTGTAAAATACACATTTTTAAACAATAACAAGTGAACGTCTTCGCAGTGTGTACCCACACGCAAATAAATTATATTTTTCACACTAGACTGGAATACAGCCTTCATCACTTCTCGTTTTCCGATTTTGCAAACGTTATTTTGAACGCTTTCACCAGTGCCAAAAAAATGCATTTTCAGATTGCCATATTTTAAAAATAGTCTAGGTAAACAAGTGCGAAGCTTATGCAGAGTCGTTGTTTTTTATTACCTCGCCGAGAACAGTGGGAGCTCCAGCAAAAAATGCGGTCAGTGGTTGTTACCAAAACATACTCGGTAAACAGCTGAGACCGCTACGCAACAGTAACAAACGTAGGAGACTGCTAAGAATCGAGTAATAGTTGGGTATGGCTGGCACGTTACGACTGCGCCAAGCTATCACCATCTCGCTGCCGTAATACCGCCCAGGGCCCGAGTGACGGCCGATGGGAAGTAAGGGCGACAGACCGAGTGGGCGGAGTCGAGAAGTGAAGTGAGTACCCAGGACAAGGAATCATGGACCAGTCGGCGACGGAACACGACGAGAGTATCTGACCCTAGCGACCTGGGGTGTGCGTCTATCCGCTACTGTGTGTGAGCGAGATAGAGATGTTGGNGACGAGAGTATCTGACCCTAGCGACCTGGGGTGTGCGTCTATCCGCTACTGTGTGTGAGCGAGATAGAGATGTTGGAAAAATATCGATATATCGATATTATATCGATGATGTATCAATATAAATCGTCTATATATTTCAACGATATTTTATCGAAATTAATATTTTTGTCTAGGTATTGGAAACCTATATTTTTAAAATGCTCTTTTAATAAGCTCTGTTTTGAATACAAAAATTTAATTACAAAATTACTATGTTTCATTTGGCAACATGCACTGCCTATTGTCCTCAATATGTAATATTCCAAGCAATTTTGCATTTGCCAGAGTCCTTTAATACATAAAAGATCGAATTCCGATGTACCAAAAATCTATATTTTTCATTCTATGTATCGTTTCGTAAAACGATTCTTTTATAAATAACCAGTATAAGTAATATCGATATTTTTTTCGATATCAACACCATTAGAGCGTGCCCGACTCCTTCATCCTACACTTGCTTCCGATCCCTTCCGTAGTAATGAGTTAGGTAGGTACGCGTAGTCATTGAACGTAATATTGTAATCACATCGTTTGGTAATTATTTCTTGCAAGCAGGAATTTTCAAGCAAGGGGTTAATGAAATGAACTTCATGGTCAGTTACTCGTGATAACGTTTCTCTCTTACCCTATTATGTTCAACTCATCAGTTAAGGTGGTTTTACAATTGACTTAACAGTAGCAGTAGACCGTGTGCTTAGAATATCACTCAATATCAGGCTGAAGCAACCTCATTGTCAAGTGTTCATGGAGTTGTGTGGCCATACAAAGATTTTCTCAAGGTGTTTTATTATAGTATTTTTATCAAGCACCCACCACTATGTGTGTTTCAGTGTGCCATTTGGTGAGACTTTCGTTAGATGTTTGTTTTAGTGATATAAATAAGAATTTTTTTTTGTATAAATCTAATTTTACAATTGAAATGAAGTTGGTCGTGATGACAGTGTCGGGAATCAATTTCCCTTGTCAATCAATTTGAGATGCATAGTAATTTTTATTTTATGTGCTGTTGTAAATAAATGTATTATGTAAATAGGCGTTTTAAAGAATTTAATCTCCCATCTCTTGCCAATTGCATAAATAACTTTCTCCCAGGGATTAATTTCAAAATGTGTTACTGACATTGCTTATAGTCTACTATGTTGGCTTATGACTGCAGCGTGCAGGTTACGTATGTCGTTTACGTTGTNGTTACTGACATTGCTTATAGTCTACTATGTTGGCTTATGACTGCAGCGTGCAGGTTACGTATGTCGTTTACGTTGTGTGCATTCTTGGCTTAACATAAGACATGGTTATATTTTATATCTTAAGTACAAGTCAAGACGAAGTAGTCACTCAGAGCACAGCTACAGTTGTTTTTGGCGGGAAACTGTATTTACATCAGGGATTTAGGTTATGTCGTATCGTGAAATCATATCCGGTGAATTATTCAATCGGGTTACAGTATTCTCGTGTATTTAAAGAACGGTTCCTCATGTTTTTGTTCTTAAAATTTTTTTCAAAGATATATTGGTATAACTGCTTAATGTTGCCATCGACGTCCCCTTTTATAAGATATCGCGAGTTTTTTTTAAAATTATTATTACACAGTCATTAACCACCTCAAAGTATTGTTTTTCGCGACGTTTCGGTAGACATTGCAATCTCCATCTTCAGTGGTAAGTAGCAACAGATACTGATTACGTAGGTAATATTAAATTTTCATCCTTGTCCATTTTTCCAGGCTATATGAACTGCGTTTGTTTCTTAAGATTCTGATTGGCTAGACTCAACAGTTGCTAGATCAATCGTTCGTAAACTGCTTAACTTATTTTCCGTGTACTTTTCGAGTCATAAGTACATGTCTTAGTTCTTCAGTATTTAATCGTTAACCAACCTATATAGGCTGTTCACAGTAAAGCGAGCACTTTTGAGGCCCTAGTTACTTTTTTCCTATCAGCCATTTTTTTTTTATCTTTCCGCCACCTTTTCAATATTGCCGTGTAAGTAATAAACATAGTGTATATATTTCACAGGACTCGAAAGTTATCTCCAAAGACTACAATAAAGTGTTTTTATTGACTACTATTCCAAATGAGAGGGCTTAAAAAGTGCTCACTTTACCGTGAATAACCTATAGAAAATATAACACCTTAAACTGAGGATGCTACAAACTTTCCACTAGTAAAATGATTCGGTCACCGCTGTG
Source organism: Clitarchus hookeri (assembly GCA_002778355.1). NCBI lineage: Eukaryota > Metazoa > Arthropoda > Insecta > Phasmatodea > Phasmatidae > Clitarchus > Clitarchus hookeri. Next base: position 2,289 of record NQII01003185.1, on the reverse strand, counting down.
CGACAGCTCTTCGAATAGCGTCTAGAGTTTCCCGTACACTGACGCGGGATGCCGTAGCGGGATGGGTGTGCCAGTTTCGCCCCTACGACACTTCTGCATCTGCGGCTCAAACGAGGAAGATGACGCCAGGTAGGTGGGTGCCTTAAGTAATCGTAGCCGTGCAAAAAAAAATTTGTGTACAAAAATTCAGCGTACAGGCTGTCGTCTCACCTTCACGAAGAGCGCAAGGTAAACACTTTCACGAGCTTCCGCAGTTCACCGCTACGTCGGCGAGCGAGCGGTGGGCAGGGCAGCGGGTGGGTCCAGCAGAGTGTTGAGCACACACGCGGACACACACACATGGACGAGGTCGTGGAAACGTGCCAAGTGGCCAGGCAAGCAAGAGCGAGCGGTGGTCGACGTAGAACTCGGTCGCCCGAGAAATNTCGTGGAAACGTGCCAAGTGGCCAGGCAAGCAAGAGCGAGCGGTGGTCGACGTAGAACTCGGTCGCCCGAGAAATAGCTGTCGACTGTAACAATCACGACATCTTTATCTGTAACATGTGCAGCGTGTGGGCAGTCGAGTCTCCTGTGCCCGTGCCTTAAAGGTAACACAGGAGTATAATCCAGAGCAACAACGGTGTGCAACAACGGTGTGCACAGCACCCAGCACCAGTTGTTATTACAGCCACAAAGCCATGTCAGGCATTACGATGCCACTTCAGATGTTCGAGTAATCCATGCTGTGCACACCGGCCAGTCCCATAAGGTCTGAACCCAGACAATAATTGGCACCGCAGTGATTTAATTGGCTGCTGTTGAATGCAATCCAATATAAGGAGATTACGCTTCTTCCAATCGCGGTGGGTGGTCGTGGATACCACCTCACCTATCAATAGCATCGTACAGAGTTGAATCTGCACGAGCCACCTTGATGGGGCCGAGGACTATCAACCTCTACAAACGATCTTCGTAAACAAGTCCTCTTACTAGACGGACCAGACCGTCGTCTCTTCATTAGTGAGCATCAACCCATCGAAACTGGTTCCAACGACACGCCGCTTTGCTTCCCCAAAGGTTACTCGAGCGACAAGAGCTACGAGAGTATCTGACCCTAGCGACCTGGGGTGTGCGTCTATCCGCTACTGTGTGTGAGCGAGATAGAGATGTTGGCAAAATATCGATATTATATCGACGATGTATCAATATAAATCGTCTATATATTTCAACGATATTTTATCGAAATTAGTATTTTTGTCTAGGTATTGGAAACAAATATTTTTAAAATGCTCTTTTAATAAGCTCTGTTTTGGATACAAAAATTTAATTACAAAATTACTATGTTTCATTTGGCAACATGCACTGCCTATTGTCCTCAATATGTAATATTCCAAGCAATTTTGCATTTTCCAGAGTCCTTTAATACATAAAAGATCGAATTCCGATGTACCAAAAATCTATATTTTTCATTCTATGTATCGTTTCGTAAAACGATTCTTTTATAAATAACCAGTATAAGTAATATCGATATTTTTTTCGATATCAACACCATTAGAGCGTGCCCGACTCCTTCATCCTACACTTGCTTCCGATCCCTTCCTTAGTAATGAGTTAGGTAGGCACGCGTAGTCATTTAACGTAATATTGTAATCACATCGTTTGGTAATTATTTCTTGTAAGCAGGAATTTTCAAGCAAGGGGTTAATGAAATGAACTTCACGGTCAGTTACTCGTGATAACGTTTCTCTCTTACCCTATTATGTTCAACTCATCATTAAGGTGGGTTTACAATTGACTTAACAGCAGCAGTAGACCGTGTGCTTAGAATATCACTCAATATCAGGCTGAAGCAACCTCATTGTCAAGTGTTCATGGAGTTGTGTGGCCATACAAAGATTTTCTCAAGGTGTTTTATTATAGTATTTTTATCAAGCACCAGTATGTGTGTTTCAGTGTGCCATTTGGCGAGACTTTCGTTAGATGTTTGTTTTAGTTATATAAAATAAGAATTTTTTTTTGTATAAATCTAATTTTACAATTGAAATGAAGTTGGTCATGATAACAGTTGTCGGGAATCAATTTCCCTTGTCAATCAATTTGAGATGCATAGTAATTTTTATTTTATGTACTGTTGTAAATAAATTTATTATGTAAATAGGTGTTTTAAAGAATTTAATCTCCCATCTCTTGCCAATTACATAAATAACTTTTTCCCAGTGATTAATTTCAAAATGGGTTACTGACATTGCTTATAGTCTACTATGTTGGCTTATGACTGCAGCGTGCAGGTTACGTATGTCGTTTACGTTG
>NQII01003184.1:255850-285642 GCA_002778355.1 Clitarchus hookeri | reverse complement strand
GCATGCTTACTAAGTTAACCTTAACTAAGATTTAACACATGGCAGCTTTATCCAAGTGGTCGGCGTTGTGCCTTACCGGTCTTGGGAAATTAAGTAGCCTCTTAACATGTAAGTTACAGAAGGGCGTACTTGATATTTACATATTTCCGATAACTTACGATGGACCTACGGGGTACATTGGTAATGTTTCATTCATCGTCAAGAAGTTCCATTTATAGAGTTTCATAAGCGACCTGCATGTTCAAAAGAGACAATAAATATATCGGTGTTAAAATAAAAAAATAAAAACAATTTGCAGAACCTTGCCCCCAAAATTATAATAAGCATTTCCTTATAACTCATCAAAATTCTCAAACAGATATTTTAAGTTTGAGCGGCACTGGTTATCTTTGTAACCCTTCATTTTAACGAAGGAAATTTTGACAGCAACATATGAGAACGAATAGGAGAACATAGCTTATAATTTTAATTTAGAAATTTTATTGATTACTGAGCTTGTGTGTGATGAGTAAAAATGCATACCCCATAAATCAATATTTTTAAAACTTAAATTGAAAACAAATGTTATGCGCTAAAATTGTTAGATTATGACAAAAAATTATTGTAACTCAAATTTATGCATGTTTTGTAGTTTCAATTGTATGAAAAATCCTGCTGAAGTTTTGGATTTATTAACAACTTGGCAAAGTAAGCTTCCAACGGCAACCACTTCTGTCGCCTACAAACAAGCGAAAGCCACGTAAAAGTTTAAAGACCCGTGTAACTGGAGACTAACTGGCAAAATCGTTAGTGTAAATGCATAATTCTGCGTATTCTATTACATTCGTGAAAAATTTTCGTCGAAGACGAAAGAGTCATAAAAGTATACGGAAAAAAAAAATAACGGGGAAATATTCTATTGTAAAACACACTCCCATTTATTGAAAGAAGTGATTTAATTGGTTTGTATTAAAATTGGCAAAATAATATTTTTAAAAATTATGTTTAGAACAGTACTTCGATATAATTCAGAAAACAAAACGTTATTGTTCTCCATAATGAGTGTGAAATCACGTTGTCTGACATTTACGTGATAGATGGTTGTTAATTTCTTTCATCGACTAAAATCCAAGAAACAGATAGTGTTCTAGAAAAAACGAGACATGTTTATAAATATCTGACGAAATAATGGATTTTCTCTTTATCAGGGTTTCTATAAAGTAAATAGAATAAAAAAAGAGTTCAATTTAGAGTTACGCTTTCATACAGAATTGAAGTTTGTTTATTGTAACAATTATTGAACTTATTAATGATGATACAAAATAAACCCTTGTAATAAGTAATTAAACGAAGATTTACATACGCTGTAAAACCTGAGGCTGTAACCAAATTATTTCACAGAAATACCTGGGATGATAGTTTCTAAAGGCTGTTCGCGGTAAAGTGAGGACTTTTGAAATCAACCTTTGAAAAATGTTAGTTCCCGAACCTGCGTGTATTTTGGTCGGTTCACTGGTTATCATGAGCCCAGTAAAGTTGGCAACGATGGAGGGAAGTAGTTACATGTCTTAACTTCAAATTAAAGGAATTAAGTAAACATTTGGTAGTACTAAAATATTGTCTTTTTCTATAATTGTTTTATTTATATAAGCATAAGAATAAGATAACTGTAAATATTTACGTTTTCTAATAATTTTATAGTTGCCCTTGACCGAAGTATGAATAAAGTGATCAGGCCCATGGGTATGTTAATTTTAAATATGGTGGAAGAATACACAATGTGGATACAAGTAGTTCTTAAGCAGGGATTTCAAAAGTGCTCAGTTTACCGTGAACAGCCTATAATGATGAATGTTCAAGCAAAACGTTGGGCTTTACGAGAGAGTTCTCAATGGCTTATTTACATCTAATAAAATATCACTATTATTTTTGTTTAAAAATGTTTTCTACATAAATACTTAAAAACTAATTTAAGGTTTTTTCGAAATTCATCTCCCCCAGTAGGTGTAATATAAAAGCATGATATACAGCTATGTTATGTTTTTGGATGGTCTAAACTGGATTTCTAACTACGTTTCAACGCAAACTAAAGATGTTCAGTACTGTAGGGGTTGAGAATTTGGGCCAGCTATTTGTGGTCGTTCTATTCTACACCTTCAACCGCTCTTTCATAGGTTTTTTTAATGGGCAGATGAAATGAGAAGTTCCAGATTGTTCTAATTTTGTGCGGTGACGCTGAATTCTTCTCAACCTCCGTTTAGGGACTTATTGTTAATGCACATAGGACATGAAACATGTGGGCTAAGACCATGTCAGAAGTACAGGACCGTGCATACACCTCCGGAGTATGCGGTAGGAATAACGTAGTGCAACGCTGGCTAGATACTTGTCACACCCACACACACATGCATATGATTGCTACAGCACGTAGCGCGACACGTGTCTCCAAGGGTACGCAACCTTGTGTACGAGACATTGTAACCAGCCTGTGGCCAGGTCTGCGTGCCTGATAGCACCGCTCAGTACTGCACGGTCACAGTATTGGAGGTCCTTCGTATCCACAGTTCCTGCAGGACGTGTTACCGGAACACTTGGAGGGAGTTCCTTTAGATGCTCGTGAGGCGATGCGGTCTCAGCAGGACGGGGACCCCGCCTCATTTCGCCATTGTGGTTCGCCGGCACCTCGACATGCACTTCCTGAACTGGTGGACAGGTAGGGGAGGCCTCATAGCGTGGCCACCACGTTCACCTGACATCACACCGCCTGACTTCTGGCTGTGGGGCCACGTCAAATCGATGGTGTATGCCGCACCACTTGACAAGAAGGATGAGCTCATGACGCAGGAAACCTTTGCACATGTGCGTCGCAACATGCTTCAGCGCTGCACCGCATGTGCGGCCGACGGTGGCGGACTGTTTGAACAGGCACTTTGAACGGAGACATCGAACTGACATTCTGTCCCAATGCCTTTAGCCCAAAAGTGCAAGTAAAGTGTTATTTCATTGGACTGACTATATCCTTTTTGTTTTGATTGCCTACCCGCCCCTGCGCATTGCCACTGCCATAAGTGGGTCAATTATGGATGTTAGACTAACTTGCTAACATAGGCTCAATTTGTACTGATCTACACCACTCTGGTGTTTATTATCATGTGTTCGTAAACATCCGGTATATCGGTCGCCCCGTGGCGTAGCTTATCTTTCTGGTTGCTTTTCTTTTGTGTATAACATAAAAAATCACGTTCTGCATAGTTTGATACCAGCATTGAGATAGTTTCTTGAGAACAGTTTTCTGGACCAAATTTATTTTTTCCGCAGGGGGGCCCCTTGATTGATTTTTGGCATTCCTTTATTTCTCTTAAAACTTTCTCACCTATTCGGATTTTTTACATCACATATTGTAGAGAATTGGAATGGGGAATCGAAGTGTACTTCTATCATTAAAATCTGATTAATGGTTCGCGAGAAATAAGGGTGTAAACTTCGCTGAAAATGCCCTCCAGGAACTCATTATTTAGTTTTCCTTTCTTCGCGTCTTAATTTGGTCAGACCGACCGATAAAGATAGCATGTTCCTATCAGTTTAGTTGTTGTTCTTTCTTTTGAAATGAGTCTGGTGAGTGTGGTGTTCCGTACCCAGTAGTTATCACTCATAAAGTAAACTTGTGATAATTATACGCCCCGTAGCTTCTGTTTACGCTGTGCTCCATACATATGAGAATAACCTGAAACCTATTTCTTGTCTGTGTTTGTTGACAATTGAGCTCTGGTACCTCGTGATGGTGCCAAATGTTTGCGTGGATTTCTGAGTAATGAGGAATTGTCGTACGGGGGCTGGATTTTCAGGAATGTTTATTGAGTGGTGTAAGCACGCGATAAGTAAACATTTACACATGACGATGCGCTAGTTCGAATCGCGGTCATAGAATGTTTACTCCAGTTACTAGATGACACAGATTTTCTTACTCTTTCTTTGTCATGCAAACATTCGTGTAATATTCAATATTGCATGGAAACAATTCAGACAAATGAAACGCCGAGATAAAATATGTTCATTTTTGTAAAACTTTGCTAAAAATAATAGTTAATAAATGTTGTTAACCATTATCGCATTTTCTCAATTCTAAAATAGTGTACTTTTTAAGTAATTAAATATAGGAAGTTTATATGCAGGCGTTTGATGTTAATTCAGTCCTGCCGACCCTAGAACAAACATTTGTAAGTCTGTTATTTTTCTCCGCCAAATAAAAATAAGAAATAGAGTTTATTTAGTGCGTGGGATTCAGTAACCAAAATTTTGGCGCAAGCGTAAATTTAAGCTGTTTACACATAAATACGGCATTTCGGAATTATTTCTTGAGTAGGCATTGTACAGTCTACCTTCGCTCTGATACCTTCATGCAATGAAGTCTCCTTGAACCTCGAGCATTTTTGTTAACGCTCCTTCGCTTTTTGTACGGCAGTCGACGATGAATGCGACACTGGGACAAGTAGAAGAAAAAAAATGTCACGGATATGCTTAGCCAGTAAAATAAATAAATTAAAAACATGAACTTTAATAGTAGGCAAAAATTATTCAACAAAATGTGTACACAACTGCACCCACACTCCCTTCTTCCTTCCCAGAGAAAAAAATTTTCATTAACAAGAAGAAACAATGTTTATATCGGATGTTAACATTACATGACAATCGACTTATGAAGAACCTAGCGAAATAAATAATTAGGAGAGGGAATAAGAAACAACTAGGAGAGGGAATATATTTAAATAAAATAACTAAAAGTTTAGAAATTTTAAATATTAAAAATGTTTAATCCACAACAATAAATGTTATAAAAACTACAATGTTTTTATTTACATCTTATAACTTTGCTGCTTTCCGGTCTCTTTATAATCAGAGTAGATCAAAAATATTTGGAAAAAAAAAAACATCAAACACGATAAGTTTTTGTGGAAAATGAAAATAATATATATTCTCATAGTATAGATTTCCGTCAAAACATGCGACGAAGGAAATAATTATTTTCCATTTTAAACGCGTTTTCCTAGCCACGGAGTAGGAATTTTTCTTAAATAATTGTTGATAATTATCAGTAAGATCGCGATAAATGGAAATGAAAAATGAGCTGTGATTAACAAAAATAGGGGCAGGCAGATTGTCAACACGTAAAAATACCGCATTAAAAATAGTGTTTTTTTTATTAATGCAAATATTTAAAATTATTTAAATACATGTTTAAACGACACTAGAAGCGAAATATTTTAATTTCCTCGCAAATCTTTACATACGCGTATGAAATATTTAATATTGACGTATAGTTCTATGCTTATGTTAATCAGCGAAATTTACACACGCTGAACTGATACAAATATACTCAGATAAAATAGTTTTTTTGAACCATGTCGAAGTCGTGAATGGAACTCTGGTGACGTGAACTGGTTTTAATGGGCTGCCCGCGGTTGTACGAGCAGTATTGAAAAAATCTTTCAAGATAAAACCCCTGCCCCTAGCAACTTATAATATAATGGGCACGCTTAGGGGCCGGCTTCCAGTGAAGTGAGCGAGTGAGTGAATAGTTTTGGATGGCTCTTAAGGTGACCGCATGGGGAGGCCTCCGAACTGTGTGCAGAGCTCCAGCAGAACACATTTCATTAAAACACCGTCCAACGTGTCTGAGTGAGGTCTGCTTACGAATAGCATTGAAGAAACGTTACGCTTCTGTACACGTTTTTTCAGCTCATCCATTTCTCTCTAAGGCATGTTTTTGTGATAGCGAAAATGGCTCAATAGGGTGTTTTCACGGTCGTTTTATAGATATGAGTATTCCGGTACAAAACATTAAAAAAGGAATAGAGACGTGCATCGAACCTTTATTTTTATTATTACGTCATAAATTGGTATGGTATCCGCTGAAAGTCTCATAGAGGCGCGTTGTCGACGGCAAGACTGCACTCCGGTTCAGTGCTTTGCGCGTAGAAGCGATGAAAGAGTTTATGCGCATGTATCGGTCGCCCCTAGCGCTCCCACGCTTTTAGGCCTCAGACGTGCAAAATTCCTTCAACCAGGTGGACACCTTGACATCGAGGTCTTGAGAGTCGAGGAGGGTGAAGCGAGATGATTATGGAGCAGCACCGGAATGAAAGGGCGAGTAAACGGGAGATCCCCGAGAAAACCCGCAGACCAGCCTTCATCGTCCGGCACGATTTTCACGTGCGGAAATCCGGGAGCGACCCTGCCGGGAATCTAACCCGGTTCACCCAGGTGGGAGGCGAGGAGTCTGACCACTACACCACCGCGGCCCCTCCGTGTCTTAGAGAAGTATTTCAAATGGGAATTCTTAATTTCTGGTTATTAAAAATAATTTCCCCTTTATTATTTTGGTTTGATGAACCTACAAATAACACTTAACGTGTCAGTGACGTACGAACGTTTTCAGCAATTTCAACGTATTCCTACCTCGGCGCTAGAATAAGGTGATCGGGTCAGTGCAATGTTGATTTTAAGTGTGGTGTAAAGATACGTAAAGGGCATAAAGTCGACCTTAAGTAGGTCTTTAAAAATTAATAATTAAACCACGCACATCATATAGTAAGATATATATATATATTTTTAAATAAGCCTTGCCTGAACTTCGAGAATTCCATCTGGAGTTTTCTGAACAGCGGTTCCACTGACATATTTTCTGTTTCGATACGACTGTCACTGTTGTGCACGCACGAGCGTGATAGGTGTAAAAATAACCGGGTTTCGTTTGGAAATTATTAAGTTTTTGTACCTGGCTTTCGCCTTGTCCTTATCCAGGTCTGTTACTCCCGGGGGAACGTCTTTTGTCATCGCGCTCACGAGCCGCGTCCGACTTCCGGCGCGATGTCTCCCCCACGTCTCCAGTCTATCTCGAGTTTCTGGAACTTGTGGCGACGACCACTGGTTGTGATGTCCGGGCGCTCCTCGCTCGGACAATACGAGCCGAACAAAGTTCTCGTCCAGACAGCGAAACATCGAGATACCGTGGCAACAATCGAGAAACATATCGATTACAAAAAACCTTTCCGTCCCCCCCTATCGGTGTCAAATACTTTTGCTACAAGAGTCAGTGCTGTCTTCGCTTTTGTGTACCGTAGAGGATGTTATTTTAATTAGATTCCGTCCATTAGATAAAAGCAAGCAAAAAAACAATCAGCAGACTGTTGCTCGAAATTCAGATATATTTAGTTTTTCCTTGATGGATGCATACATTTTAAACCAATAAAACCTGCAATGCATTTAAACATATTTATAAACTCATGTATTTACATAAAACAGCCATGATTGCGTTTAGCGGGTCTGCGAATGTATATACTTATATGTTGTATATACATTTTTTCCATAAATATTTTATGCATATAAAATATATTTTACTTCTAATATTTTGCAATACATATAAATTATAGAAAACTCATCTAACCTTTCAAATATGGCGGTGCTTTTTATTTCAAAACCGTAACTTCACAAAACTTTACAGTGATCTTTATATAGTACCGTAGAACTGGTTTCGACCAAATTTTGATATCAGACAAGTTTCTAATGAGAGCACAGAATTTATTATAAAAACCCTCGTATTCATTTTAGGTAAATAGGATATAATGGAAAATTATATATTTTATATCACAAGAATTATTTATCTGCTGATATGAAGCAGATATCATATTCGAGTAGTTCTGTAAATAATTCTGGGTATTTACTGAATTTTGAAAGATAAGACACGTGTTTTTAAAATGGCAGGCTGGAGATTTCTAGGGTGCTATCGAGATCATATTGCATCATGTTTGACGAACATAATGTGAAGAAAATAATAAAGACAACCGTTTTTCTCAAGTTATCTCAATCAGATGAATTCTTGATTTTGAGAATGTGTAAAATGCAACCATCTGAGACCGGAAAACGTGGAATTTATTTGTTTGACATCACTACAGTTATGACAAGGAGATGATGAAATATATATAATATTATAAATACGAAAGTTTGTGTATATGTGTGTTTGTTACCACTCAGCTCCATAACGGCTGAACGGATGTTGATGAAATTTGGTATGTAGGTACTTTTTAGGTCATGGAAAAGGAAATATGATACTTTTTATCCCGGAAAATTATACGGTTTCTGTGGAATAACAATAAAAATAATTCTGCAGCGGCTGGGAACGTGACTGAAATATTTTTTTCCTCTGGTATCGGCGTTTATCAGGCCGCTCAAGGACCTCTGAAATGGTATAACGACTGTTATCAATTGATAACAACTGGGACCGAATATTTAACGTGCCCTCCGAAGCCCGTAAGCGCTTAGATGTTATGCCACTAAACGGTCACCCATCCAAATGTGTGCCGCTGGGAACGTTGCTTAACTTTGGTGATCGATTAAGATCCCTCAGCCAAGTGCCAAAAGTAGTACCTAGGTACACTTATTTCTAAAGCTATAACTTGATGAAACTCACCTTTTGATTTCCATACATCGACGCTGGAAAGTGGAAATGTGGTAACTACGTGATAGTTGCACAGATACACTCCAAAAACATTACCCTTCTTCTTGGCTATCGGGTAAAACATATTTCCTTCCTTTTGGGTTGCTGTAATCAATTAAAAACCTAGGCCAATATAGTTTCTCGAAATAGTATAAAATAAAGTAGCTTATCCGCGTCTGTTTGTGTATTCACTTAGTACTTCTAAACTATTTAATGAATTTTGATGCAGTTTTAAACACCATTTTGAGAATTTAATGAGGAAGGTTTGGTGTACAAAATATTAATATGTATTTTAAGGATAGTAGAGAAATGTCGAACCGTTTGTAATCAAGTCGTAAAAAACGCTTTTAGGACGCTTACATGGCTTGCGCTGACTAAACCATAAGATATACATCAAGTTAATACACTACAGAATTGTAGCTCTCAAATATGTCTACAGAGAAGTCCGTAATAGCATATGTTTATCTTTTAAGAATGACCCACATTAACCATTTTTGTCTTTCAAATATCGCTGTAAAAACTAAATTGTTACCGGGCGAAACCGGGCCGGTTCGCTAGTGAAAAAAAATTTGTTTATTGCATTTATTTAGATGCTGAACGTCACTAAAGAAAATTGTCTAATTCTATATAAATATAATAAAATTCATTCATGTAATTACCATTAAATGTATTAAAAAATAATGGCAATGGTATCTTCTTGCCAACTTTGAATGAAAATGTTCACTGGATCCTACAGTATCAAAAACTCTGCCTATCAAACTACAGTCAATTCCGTTTTGCTTTACCACCTGCCACTGCTTCTGAAATGTTTTGTAATTATTATAAGCATAATCCCCTCGGTGCGCTGTTTTACTTTGATCGCTTTATATACGAAACGGAAACGCTTGTTTCTTTAAGAGCGAATACAAAGAAAACAATCGACAAAACCTGGTGCGTGATGCAGGACAACGAAATGAACATTCGGCGAGAAGGAACCCATATCCATAGATGTGTGGTTTGGCTGCTGTACGGGCCCGTCAGAGTTGGCAGCAAATGCGTTGTGGGTTCCTAAAGATGCCGCACTATATTAGCCACCAGTGCAAGATATACTGAAACACGGACTTGACGTATCGCAATACCACGTGAACATGGGAAATTTTTGTCTTCGCTGCTGGGTTAGGTGCAATTGTGTGGGTTCGGCTTGTTACGTACTAGCTTTTCTGCTAGCTCGTACTTGGAAGTTGCTGTTAAGGGCGTAGCTCAATAATGACTAATGATTCGGTAGAGCACAACAGTATCTGACGAGGTTTTATTACATGGAGATTATACAGTTGCTATTTAAATGACTATTGATCGTGGGAGCTTTAAATTGAATTTAAGATGATTATTCATTACATTTAATTCACGCCATTTTAAATAAACCTAACTGGAAAGTCATCACTTTGTTGTAGCCGGAGGCTGATTCTGCGAGACGGTTAACGCCGGCCGGACACACCCAACTTCCTGGTCTGCTTCGCTGGTCGGGTCGTCCAAAGGACTAAAGACGAAAAGACGCTCGTTCCGGGTGTTACGCCGGCCTATATCAAGCGCGTGGTTCTGCGGCCCTGCTCAGTGACCGGTGGAGGGTATTTCTGCAACTGTCTTCTTTCGCAAGTGTCAACGACCAAATGGTGGCGTTGCAATCCCGCTCGTTTCCAGGTTTAATGTTTGAAGGTGTGATCAGGCAAGCCGTTCAGCTAAGACCTAATCACACCATAACAGGCTGCAACGCAAAGGAGGTCCCACGTACTTTTGGCGAAAATCCGTGGGACCAGCTGCATGCCACGTGTAGAACACGATGGATTGAAAGAAGGAACCGTAGTCCATCGCCGTCAAGGTCACAAGACATTACATCCCCCGACTACATTGTTNACGATGGATTGAAAGAAGGAACCGTAGTCCATCGCCGTCAAGGTCACAAGACATTACATCCCCCGACTACATTGTTGGGGTATTAAGAAGAATATGGTGTACAAGATTCCAATAGCATCTAAGGAATACTTGTTGGATTGGTGGAGTTGTGCCACAGTGCTGTATTACTCTGAAGCCCCACAGCGGCCAAACCAACCATTTATGGAAATGGGTCACACTTCATAAAATGTTCAGTTTGTTGTCCTGTATAAGATACTCCACGTTGTTGGTGCTTATTTCAAACGCCGAGTGTTAATAGGACTCAACTTTTCTAACTCCCATTGACATATGGGAAAACCTTCCGTAAACTTTTATGGCGAGGTCCTTGGTTTATTGTAATATGTTATATTTACGGCTTCCTCACAGAAATTTGTGAATACCTTTCCAAGTAGAGATAGCGCCGGTTTCAGCAGGCTCGTCCTGTCTTTGCCCAAAAGGGCGAAGAAGATTGTGCATGATGGTTAACAGGGAAGCCTTCCTTTTAGTATTGTCCATAAATATTCAATGAATTTTCTTTCCATGCAATAATATGCGAGCAGATTTCTGTTTTCCGGTTTTTAAAGGGAGACATCTTCCAATGTTTTTTTCACGAGTTCTTCAGCTCTATCTCTAGACATAACGAAAGCGTTAAACATTTCTGTGATATGTTAACATCTTCTACTGCAGATTTTGTATTTTTTTCTAGAGGAATTATGTATATTTTCTGCCATCAAAGTCTTTTTCCACCACTTACCTTTTCCTTGTGTGTAAACATACCGACGGAAAATCCCACACCAACTGAAATAAAATTCTNCTTTTTCCACCACTTACCTTTTCCTTGTGTGTAAACATACCGACGGAAAATCCCACACCAACTGAAATAAAATTCTCAATTTCGTTCTTCGCGGCATAATTTGAGAAATGGCAACGAAATAAATACTGTACCAACAATCACCAAAGGAATCGTTTTCCAACCAAAAAAAAATCCAGATTGTCGACTGAACAGCTGTCATTTTATAAGGCGCTTGGAATATTTCCTGCCGAACGATACACACACGATTTACTACACCCAAAGCCCTCAAAGTAAGATAAGTTTTTATGTTCTTGTGTTATGATCTTAAGCAACGGAAGTATAAAAAAACGTTATTATCTTATATCCATCGTGGCTAAACTGGATATTCACTCACATGGTAGGGTAATGTATAGCAGGACCGGATCTTTAAATTAATCTCAATAGGGGTTGATGGGGGAATACCAGCCTCTCAGGCTTGATTTCGTGTGAAGAAAATAATATTTGCCTACTGCCTCATTCTGGCGTCTTTATGAACCAGATAATGGTCTCGTTATGTTCCGAAAAATTACACGTATGGCGTTGGTACAGCGGTCAACGTGGTAGTAAAAGTAATGTTATTTCTTAAAAATTGTAATAGTTTAACTGCAACGAACTTAAAATTAAAAACTTACGCATCATCAAGAAGAGGGCAGTTGGTCGTGAAATGTGAGATCCCTAGACAACCTCGCTTAGCTTAGATTCCTACAACCGAGGAATGTTCTTGCTTAATCAGCGTCAGTTCAAAGTTCAGACATGCAGAAAACCAATTCTCCTTTGCTCATTACGCTCATGGAAAATGTTTTCGAAGTGACACCTACTTTCACGCAAATTTATATCTATGGTGGGAATTAAAGTACTTTTCAGACAATCCATTTTATTTTTTTTTATATTTTAAAACTCGGCTTCTTTGGTCCCCTTTTCATACCAGCAAGGGAGGGGTTCGATGGTCACATGGCATAACTCCCCCTCCCCCACCACCGTTGCTGTGTATACGATGATAAGTATCGCATTACAATTGAATATAAATAATACCAAGCAATATTTTGGGCCCGTCCCATGGCAGCTCGATAATCACTTCCCCTTGCACTTGCCGCCATCGGGCGGCAATCCAAATAAATTACTAGAGTATATTCACGGCTTATTCGCATTTTTTGAATCAAATATTTTTAAAAATCACCCCAGCTATGACGAGTTTGGTTCCTCCCTAAATATGTTATCTGTCACAAGTGTTTTATATTTCTATTAACATATTTTTGATTAAACTAAGCTTATATTTATTTTATCTGTAAGTTTTAATGTTTCATTTGTAATTAATATCATTAAAATCAGGGAGAAAAAAGGTGTGTTGATAATACCTAGCAAGAAATAGTTCTGATTCAAAATGTTATTCAACTAAGTGCGCACGAATACTGTGCGTTGTCCCAATGCTGTAATTTTTAAGCCTTAGTTAATGGCACGAGTCGGAGGAATATCCTGGAAGTAGAACTTTTGCAGGTCTTCAGAAAAGTTGGAAGTTACCGTGAATGGACTATACAGGATGGTTCTAAAATCATGGGACAAACATTGAGGGACGGTAGAGCTCACCTAAACAAACAATTATTGTATAGGAATAGATGGGNATATGGGCGAAAGTGACGTGTTGAGGCACAAACACAAAAACATTACACATTAACGGAAACATAAAATGTTCATTAGCAGCACACTTAACGAGTGATTCCATACAGAACATGTTAAAACAGTTGCTGGAAATGCATTCACCAACAGTCACGCATGCTTGGTGACCTCTACATATGTTGTGATTGGCTGACAATGGTGGCGATAGTTAAGGGCAGTCAAACGGTGCNACAATGTTAAAACAGTTGCTGGAAATGCATTCACCAACACACTCGCATGCTTGGTGACCTCTACATATGTTGTGATTGGCTGACAATGGTGGCGATAGTTAAGGGCAGTCAAACGGTGCGCTAGTGACCTGCTGCATCAGCATCACTCCACCGACGCTACCAAGCTTGCATTACTGTCGGTGGTAGCAATTTTGAGCAATTATTATAAACATTACTGTAAAAAGGCATTTAGCGGCGACTTTATTAATAAACACTGTGTTGCATTTCATGTGCTATTTTTGTGTTTGTGCCTCAACGCGTCACTCCCGCCCATATATTTCTATACAAAAATTGTTTGTTTTAGTGAGCACTACCACCCCTCAATGTTTGTCCCATGATTTTAGAACCATCCTGTATAGTAATAGCTCTTGCACCTCCAAGCGAATCGACCATACGTGGGCCGGTACAGAATAACTTGCCACCTTACATAAAAAATATGTAGACGTCCCTTTCGCCTTCGAATTACCAACGGTTAAGGGGTCCACGGTTGTGTGGTTGTCAAATTATTCGCCTCCCCCCATGGTTAACCGGGTTTGAATCCCACTAGGCTGTTCTGGAATTTCGCACGCGGGAAACGTGGCGGACGTTGGCGTTGGCCGGCGGGGTTTACTCGTGGTACTCCCGCTTAGCCTCGCCCTTGCATTTCGCCGCTGCTCGACCTTCCCCTTACTTCGCCCTCGCCGGCTCTCAAGACCTAGTTGTTAAGCGCCGGCCAAAATGCACGTCTCTCGACTCAGCCCAGAAATTATAGACCACTCACGGTTACTTCCAACTTTTTTGAAGCCCTGCTGAAGTTCTACTTCCGGGATATTCCTCCGCCTCATGCAAACAAAGTTAAACCAAGCCTATACAACTGTACCAACGAGACAGCGCACCACATTCGTGCGCACTTATTTTGATAATGTTTTGCATGAGAACTATTTATTTCGAGGCATTTACAACACATACACTCCCCCCTTTTTTCATATTAATTATAAATTAAATATTATAATTTATAAATAAANTTAATTATAAATTAAATATTATAATTTATAAATAAAATACAATTAAAAGTTCAATTTAAATAAAAATAAATTACTTTTGCGTTAAGAAATTTAGAAAACGACTGAGTTGCATTACGTATTTACGAAACAAGCAAGCACATTATACATAGGGTGATTTTCAAAGATTAGATTCGAAAAGTGTGAAGAAACCACGAATAGACCATATCTCTTACTTCAACTACAATGTNATGATTTTCAAAGATTAGATTCGAAAAGTGTGAAGAAACCACGAATAGACCATATCTCTTACTTCAACTACAATGTGCCTCACTGTTAGATTGTTGTAAAGAGTATATGGCGCGCTCTCATAGCATACAGTCGAGAACTTGCAATGCCAACCATGGCATTACCAGTAACAAAAAAAAAAAAAAATAGCTTTCGTGTGTAAAATAATACATTTATGAACATATACCAATTGTTTAATTTTTCAGTGAGCTCTGCATGATTTTTAAAGTAACATGTATTTCGTGTACAGCAATTTTGATTACTAGTAATTTCTATTAGCCCGGTAATTGTTACGCATACGTCCATTGCACNGTATTTCGTGTACAGCAATTTTGATTACTAGTAATTTCTATTAGCCCGGTAATTGTTACGCATACGTCCATTGCACGCCATGTTGTTCTCCCACAAACCCATTTAATTGTTTCCGTGTTGTTACTATTTTGTATTGATAAAACAAAGAAAGTGGTATGCGCGTGAATAGTTTTTGACCAATTCTTGCGTTATTCGATGCCACATATTTCCAACTCGAACTGCATACAGAAGTGCGTTACAAAAATCATCACACTGTATGGCAGTGTACAAATATAAAATTGTTTGATTAGCCACCTACTGCAATCTAAGAGTGAGAGGTTCTGTAGTAGTCGGAAGTCGTTTGCGGTTATCAAACTCTACGACACAAATAATAAAAACACATTGACATTTTTACAAGTATTGTGTGAACACGACTCCTANAAAAACACGTTGACATTTTTACAAGTATTGTGTGAACACGACTCCTACAAACCAACGTCTGGTTCAACTCTATAAGCGAGCACTATACGAGTCCTGCTGCAGTTGACGTATCCCAAGCCGTGTTGTGTTTTTTCAGAGAGAACAGACAAAGAGACCCTAGGTAAATACCATGGTACACGGTGAAATGTGCAGGGTCCTGCCCAGTTAAGTTGGAAACGNGGCGTTGGCCGGCGGGGTTTACTCGTGGTACTCCCGCTTCGCCTCGCCCTTGCATTTCGCCGCTGCTCGATCTTCCCCTTACTTCGCCCTCGCCGGCTCTCAAGACCTAGTTGTTAAGAACCGGCCAAAATGCACGTCTCTCGACTCAGCCCAGAAATGATAGACCACTCACGGTTACTTCCAACTTTTTTGAAGCCCCGCTAAAGTTCTACTTCCGGGATATTCCTCCGCCTCATGCAAACAAAGTTAAACCAAGCCTATACAACTGTACCAAAGAGACAGCGCACCACATTCGTGCGCACTTATTTTGATAATGTTTTGCATGAGAACTATTTATTTCGAGGCATTTACAACACATACACTCCCCCCTTTTTTCATATCAATTATAAATTAAATATTATAATTTATAAATAAAATACAATTAAAAGTTCAATTTAAATAAAAATAAATTACTTTTGCGTTAAGAAATTTAGAAAACGACTGAGTTGCATTACGTATTTACGAAACAAGCAAGCACATTATACATAGGGTGATTTTCAAAGATTAGATTCGAAAAGTGTGAAGAAACCACGAATAGACCATATCTCTTACTTCAACTACAATGTGCCTCACTGTTAGATTGTTGTAAAGAGTATATGGCGTGCTCTCATAGCATACAGTCGAGAACTTGCAATGCCAACCATGGCATTACCAGTAACAAAAAAAAAAAAAAATAGCTTTCGTGTGTAAAATAATACATTTATGAACATATACCAATTGTTTAATTTTTCAGTGAGCTCTGCATGATTTTTAAAGTAACATGTATTTCGTGTACAGCAATTTTGATTACTAGTAATTTCTATTAGCCCGGTAATTGTTACGCATACGTCCATTGCACACCATGTTGTTCTCCCACAAACCCATTTCATTGTTTCCGTGTTGTTACTATTTTGTATTAATAAAACAAAGAAAGTGGTATGCGCGTGAATAGTTTTTGACCAATTCTTGCGTTATTCGATGCCACATATTTCCAACTCGAACTGCATACAGAAGTGCGTTACAAAAATCATCACACTGTATGGCAGTGTACAAATATAAAATTGTTTGATTAGCCACCTACTGCAATCTAAGAGTGAGAGGTTCTGTAGTAGTCGGAAGTCGTTTGCGGTTATCAAACTCTACGACACAAATAATAAAAACACATTGACATTTTTACAAGTATTGTGTGAACACGACTCCTATAAACCAACGTCTGGTTCGACTCTATAAGCAAGCACTATAAGGACCCTGCTGCAGTTGACGTATCCCAAGCCGTGTTGTGTTTTTTCCAGAGAGAATAAGACAAAGAGACCCTAGGTAAATACCATGGTACACGGTGAAATGTGCAGGGTCCTGCCCAGTTAAGTTGGAAACGACGGACGGAGGTAAAGTAGCTCCATATACCTCAAGGCCCCCGCCTACCTTGCACTTGACATGCGTTGCAGAGTGTTTGAACTACTCGTTTTTCCACGATACTATTACACGTGCGTCCAATGTGCTGATGTTCAGGAAGAACACATACTTCATGCAATGGCTGTTTAGAGTTTTCGACACGCCACGCACGTTATAAACAACATTTCAGAGTGGGCTCTCAAGACCTCGATGTTAAGAGCATTCCGGATCTCTCCACTCCGCTACACTCGAAACGTGTGAGCTGTAAGGCCGACTCTTGCTGAATTACCACTCGCGTCATCGCCTCTACGCGCAAGGCGTTCATCTGGCGTGTAGTCTCTCTATCAGCGACACGCCTGAACGTGACTAAGCTGTAACCCTATAGGTAGTTATGTGGCAGTCTAGTAAATATAGAAGTATGATGCCTAAAAATACAATTCTAAAGTTCTACTATAAAAAATTTTAACTGCTAAACATGATTCTGACAACACACGCATTCTAGAAATTTTATCGTCCAAAAAAAAAGTCCGTGGAGTTAAATGAGAATTTGAAACTTATATTTGGGCACAAAACCTTTCGTAAATGCATTTCATGCTTGCCATCTCAAAAAATATCCAACAGCTTTTTTTTTTAATAACGTGCTTTATAGGGAACCTACGCAACGTACTTCATACGTCAGAGAGGCAGAGTTTTTAATGATATGCAAATTCAACCTCTAAAGTTACTTCAATTGCCATAAGCTTAAACATGACATTCACAACACGACGTTAAGTCCTAGCAATAGGTATGAATTCGCTGCCAACTAAACTTCGAGCATCCGTGCCAGTGTGTGTGCAGTAGCATTTATGCAAAGGCTGTTTGCGATTGACTGATCACTTTTGAGATCAACTTTAGAAAAATGTCACAGTACCTACAGGGCCGGACTTAGAGACCCAGGGTCCATAGGCAATTACAGAGTCCAGGCCCTCTTTTTTGGTAATGTAACAAAATAACCTATTTTATTTTATATTTTATTTGGCTACTGTAATAGTAAATAGAGATGTCTTCCAATGTATCCTCTATTAATTTAATTACTGTTGTATATTTGTACTTTCCTATTTAATTTTCTTAATAAATAAAATTTAAAAAAAAGTTTGTCCCCTGGCCAAGGCCCCCCCTCCACACGCCCCTCCCGAGGCTAGTGCCCTAAGCAGGCGCCTCGTTCGCCTAGACGGAAGTCCGGCACTGAGTACCAACCTGAGTATATATTTTGATAGGCATGCTTTACTGACATGGTTGCCCTGTTAAGTTGGCAAAGACGGAGAGCAAATAGTGTCATGTATTAGCGTTGAGTTAAATGTTTGAGGTAAACACACGTGAATACTGATAATATTTACTTTGCTTTCAGTCTTTTTATTATTATAAATGTAAGAATCAGCCAATTTGTAAAACATTTTCTTGTCTAATAATTCCACAGTTTCACTTACCGACTCACGAATAAAGTGACGAGGTCCAAGGCAACGTTAGTTTTACATAAGTTGTAAGAATAAACAATGTGTAGCCTATATCTTGATCAGGGCTTTCAAAAGTGCCGAGTTTATCGTGAACAACCTGTAATAACAGGGTTTTTTCCAATGTTTGTTTCAAATGTGTTTACTTTACCGTGAACAGCCTTGGCCAGTCCGGATTGCCGATCCCGCAAACTTAAAATTTTGGTTTTTCCATGGTTTTCTGAAATCACTGCAGGCGAATGCGGAGATGGTTACTTCATAAAGACTCTGGTCGTATTTTTCCCAATTCCCGAACACAAAGTTGTTCCTTACTAAAATCTCTTGTCTCCGTTCAGGACTGTTACCATAAAAATTACTAATGTACTGTAATTATATAAAAATAATAATATGAGAAAAAATGGAGGGGATATGTCACATCTTATAATTGTGACTACGATAGAGTGTTTTTGATATCGATGGTAATTGTGATTTACCGTTATTAAGCGTGGTGGTGATGAAATGAATAGTAATTAGAGTTTTGGTATTGCTATTATTACTGTTACTGTTATGATTTATATGATTGATGTATTGTAAGATGCTTGTGTGTATGCACGTATTTATGTGCAGGTATAGGGGTTGATGTATATGTATGGATACGAATGTACATGTAAACAAATAAGGTAATGGGTAAGAAAGGACAGTGGTTTGGACAGGACAAATAGAAGTTTTAAACAAAACTTAAAACACTAGAATGGAATCCTCGGAAGGCCTATAGGCTAATTGAGGTAAATGGTAGTAGTTGTTGTTGTGTCTCCGTTCAGGGGCACTCAAAACACCAAAACATTTATGTCAGTTTNAAATAAGGTAATGGGTAAGAAAGGACAGTGGTTTGGACAGGACAAATAGAAGTTTTAAACAAAACTTAAAACACTATAATGGAATCCTCGGAAGGCCTATAGGCTAAGTGAGGTAAATGGTAGTAGTTGTTGTTGTGTCTCCGTTCAGGGGCACTCAAAACACCAAAACATTTATGTCAGTTTNTTGAGGTAAATGGTAGTAGTTGTTGTTGTGTCTCCGTTCAGGGGCACTCAAAACACCAAAACATTTATGTCAGTTTGCTGGTCGTACACAACTTAGCCCTTAAGATCGTTTCAGTTTGCCTGTTCTGCGAGAGAAGTAACTCAATAATATCCATCGCAAATTACCTTCCCTCCCCCGTACCGCCAGATGGGTGTGATAATATAAAGGGGCTCTCAAATTTTGGTTTTCTTGCTAACACGGACCCCCTACCTCGGCACTTCTTTAATTCACGCAAAATTATATACGAATGATAGTTAAATAACTAATTCGGATGCATCATCATTATAAAATATTTTATATTGATACCACTATATCGCAGTAAATTTAAAACAACAAACAATATTTTTAATTTCGGTTTATCTTGAACACGATATACGTGTGTGATCTCTGAATACAGCACCAAACAGTAGTTCGCCGATTCTGGCGAAACAAGCGACAGCGCTGCGCTCTCGCGGCGAGGTCTGATATATACCGCATTGGCTAGAACCTTAGCTACCTGTGTGGTGACTAGTTAAAACAGCGGAATCGACAAGCATGGGAACGTTCTCGATATTAGTCGATCGATACCGCTCGCTCGTAGAAATGAGCGATTGGATTCAGGCGCTGTCCCAACTTGAAAAGTGGGCTCAGTCTCACTATCCACTTTCACTCTCGTACACTCTAGTACACACTAAGCGCATTGAGACTTGCGTCTTTTGTGAGCCTACGGAATTATTTCTCTGGCGGAAATATAAAAATTAGTAAAAAAAAATTATAATAAAAACAATTACCAGTCTCCTAGTTTCCAAATTTCCAAATTATTTAAATATTAAATTATTGTATAAACGACGTTTGTGTTCTCAAAAACGTTGCTATTGTGTGCAAACTAGAGAATGTAATAATAATTACTCACCTAACCTAATCGAAACCTAAAAATGATGACATTACTCTTACGTCTCCGTAAAATAAGATATATTGTTAGTATTATATGTTTCACAATCGCAATGATTACATTACTTTGGTAAAGTATTCCTAATACTGCTTAATACACAATAAATATACGTCTGAGAAGTTGAGGTGAGATTTAAAAAAAACATATCTGCCACAGAAGGTGCGAGAGAGAGAGCAGATAATTTACATAGTTTTTCTCTCTCTCTCTCGCTCTCACGACACAGCCCACAACATTGCGTTAATGTTTCAGAAACATTTATCTTGTAACACTGAAACATAGCAGCTGTGTTTTGAAATATACTAGTAATGTGTCAGCTATATTTCATACGCCCTCTTTTCAGATAGATATCAATGGGAATGGCTATTTCATCCAAATAAAATCAAACACTTTGTAAACACATCTGGACCGTTGCAGAAATGTTGTTTCATTTAGGTAACGTGCCGTTTCTGAATTATATCCGATTCGTTATGTGCTCTACAGAATAGTTATTGCGCCATTAGTGCAAATACCGTTTATCGGGTTAAAAAGCTACATTCATACAACTTAAATTTAACTATCGAAGTTTATAACATGAGAGTTCTGAANCCGTTTATCGGGTTAAAAAGCTACATTCATACAACTTAAATTTAACTATCGAAGTTTATAACATGAGAGTTCTGAAGACGTACAGAAAAATTAGGGGAAATAATTTTGGTAAATACATAAAAACACATAAAGCTCTCATTTTATTTTACTACAATGCTACAGTTAATATATTAAAAAAAATTTTAATTTACAATTTATTTTTAACATGTGCGTTCTGATAACTCAATCATTTACACATAAATTTAACTCAATTTGTGCCTTCTTAACCATCATACTATAAGATTGGTAATTGAAATAATACAAGCAAAGTGCATTCTGGGTGGTTGCAAGTTATAAGGCAGCGATTTTATTTATAACTTTCAGTAATATTGTGCACTAGCAAGCTTTCGAAATGTTTCAAAATCACCTTTCTGAGATGCCTCAGAAAAATTGCATGGAAATGTTATGTACGTGAAACATTGCTACGTATCTTAATCACGTCTGAAACCTTGTGTGTTGTGTGGGTCACGCTTTTTTCCCCTCGAGTTGGGACAGCAAGTAATGCTCTCCGTGACGTTAAGAGTGGGCGAGAGTACTCTCTCGGCGAATTGGGATACGGCCTCGCTTTGCCCGATAGACTAAAAATTACCAATAATGACAATGTGAAGAAAATATGAGACTATATTATACACTGAAGAGCCAAAAAAACTGGTACACCTGCCTAATATCGTGTAGGGCCCCCGAGCACTCAGAAGTGTCGCAAGACGACGCGGCATGGACTCGACTAATGTCTGAAGGTATGCAGGAGGCATTGAAATCTGCCGTAATTTGAGAAAAAGTTGCACGTCTGTCCTGTTTAATGATTTTCGTCAGTCGTCGTTTGTCCCGTTCGTTTACGATCTTTTTCCGGCCGCAGCAATGTCGAAGATGTGATGTTTTACCGGATTCCCGATACTCACGGTACACTCGTGAAATAGTCGTACGCGAAAATCCAAATTTTATAGCTACCTCGGAGATGCTATGTCCCATCTCTCGTGCGCCGACTATAACACCACGTTCAAGCTCACCTAAATCTTGATAGCAGCAGTAACCGATCTAGCAACTTTGCCAGACGCTTGTTGTCTTATATAGGCGCTGCCGACCGCATCGCGTTACTCTGATTGGTTCCATACCGCTGTTATCTGCATACGCACGCCTATACCAGTTTTTTTTGGCTCTCCAGTGTATATAATATGTAAACATAATTATTTATGTTTAAGTATCATGTAATAATTGTATATGTCATATTAATTTTTATTTTAACCGATGTCTCAAAATCGAACCGTGAATCATCCTAGATCTGNAGCAACTTTGCCAGACGCTTGTTGTCTTATATAGGCGCTGCCGACCGCATCGCATTACTCTGATTGGTTCCATACCGCTGTTATCTGCATACGCACGCCTATACCAGTTTTTTTTGGCTCTCCAGTGTATATAATATGTAAACATAATTATTTATGTTTAAGTATCATGCAATAATTGTATATGTCATATTAATTTTTATTTTAACCGATGTCTCAAAATCGAACCGTGAATCATCCTAGATCTGCCGTCCACCGTCCTGCCTACCACAGCTTCTTGGCACTCTTGTGTATTCCTCCAGTTCGTCTTGAGTGGTTGTCAAACTGTGGTCCGCGGACCACTGGTTCTCCGCGGTTATAGGGTCTGGACGGTCCGACGAACCGTAGTATAGGAAGCGTTGTAGAAGTGAAATGTCGTTGTTCTTATTTACACGTGGACGAGCCTATTCGTTGGTTGGCTGCGCGAGCATGCGAAACAAGGGGGTCTTGTGTCCGACTGGACATTGCACGTCAACGCGAAAGATTACACACTGGCTGGGCTGCTGACCGGCGCGTAAGATACCGCTCGCTGATTGGTGCACGTCATTCCAACACCTGGCTGATCGGCGAGGCCGTTCCACTGCAGTGTGCACACGTACGCTCTAAGATATTATTCGCACAATTTTCCACATTGGTGTATGATAAGGTGGTTTCCCATACAGCGGTGGTGGCGTTCCTCGATTTGCTCAGGAAACTGTCAAATGCGTTGGTAATTTCACTTTTAATAGTAGTGACACTTAACTTTCCTATATTTGCAGCCTGGTGGGTGGTATTATTGCCATAACATGTATAGGTTAAAATTTTCCATTACTGTTAAACAAGTTTAATAGATAATTTTTTTACGGTGTAGTTCGCTGTATAACAGAATGTTTCACTGCGATATCCTTAAGGGCATTGGTCACGTATAAATGATGTAATTTATTTTTTGGACCACAACAAGTTCTACTTTTAGACATTGTCATTAATTACTCGATCCTCACAAAAAAACATTTTCAGCTCACAGTATTCGCATAAATAAATGTCAAAGTCAAAATTTTACTTTTTAAAAAATTATTCAAATAATGAAAACTAACTTACGTANGCATGCGAAACAAGGGGGTCTTGTGTCCGACTGGACATTGCACGTCAACGCGAAAGATTACACATTGGCTGGGCTGCTGACCGGTGCGTAAGATACCGCTCGCTGATTGGTGCACGTCATTCCAACACCTGGCTGATCGGCGAGGCCGTTCCACTGAAGTGTGCACACGTACGCTCTAAGAAATTATTCGCACAATTTTCCACATTGGTGTATGATAAGGTGGTTTCCCATACAGCGGTGGTGGCGTTCCTCGATTTGCTCGATTTGCGTTGGTAATTTCACTTTTAATAGTAGTGACACTTAACTTTTCTATATTTGCAGCCTGGTGGGTGGTATTATTGCCATAACATGTATAGGTTAAAATTTTCCATTACTGTTAAACAAGTTTACTAGATAATTTTTTACGGTGTAGTTCGCTGTATAACAGAATGTTTCACTGCGATATCCTTAAGGGCATTGGTCACGTAGAAATGATGTAATTTATTTTTTGGACCACAACAAGTTCTACTTTTAGACATTGTCATTAATTACTCGATCCTCACAAAAAAAAAAATTTTCAGCTCACAGTTTTCGCATAAATAAATGTCAAAGTCAAAATTTTACTTTTTAAAAAATTATTCAAATAATGAAAACTAACTTACGTATNTTCGCATAAATAAATGTCAAAGTCAAAATTTTACTTTTTAAAAAATTATTCAAATAATGAAAACTAACTTACGTATAGAAATGCTATAATTCACGCCGAAAAAAGATGCCAAGGACTAGGTCAAGACTTCAATGAAACCATAAAAGTAAATGTTTTTGGTATTTCAAAAATTGCTGATGATAAGAGAATTCTTGTATATATTTTTATTTGTGGCTGCCCCTTAATTTTTGTAAAATTATTTTGGAAAGCATATCTTAAAATGAGTTAAGGCAAGCCCTTTCAGTTACCCTTGTTAAATTCTTTGCAAACAGTTTAGTTTATTTTATCTGAACACAACAAAAACAGTAAAATTTTGACTTTGGCATGTCATTTTGTAAAACACCACGTGATCTAAAAACATTCCACCTGAGGAAAAAGTAGCCACCGATAATATCTGCAAGTTGAACAGCACGTGGTACTGGTATAAATATAAAATGCCAAATTTTGTCGTGGCCAACGGCCTTAAGTGTTTAGTGGCGACACTTTCTGAAGAAGACATATATTACGAAGTCCACAGGCTTTTGGAAACCAACACAGAAAATCTAAGAAAGGACGTTCCTAGAAAATAGTTTTCCCCAAATTTTTACGCAAATGTTTTGCCAGACTGACGCATTTATTTCGCATAGCATATTGCGCCACAATGGCATGTAAAAATTNTTTTTACGCAAATGTTTTGCCAGACTGACGCATTTATTTCGCATAGCATATTGCGCCACAATGGCATGTAAAAATTAACGGCATAAGAAATAGTTCGCCATAAATATGTCACCGTGAAAAAATTCTTGAGCACAAAATTAAAAAAAAATGTTATGTATGAGTCCTTTGTTTATTTCTCAATATTGACTTTTAAATATTTGTGCAATTCGATTAATGTCTATGGCGTCAATTTATGTCCAAAGCACTCTTAATCTATAAAAGTATATTCTAACCCACGTATTTCCAACGGTACGAGATGTGTAANAATTTATGTCCAAAGCACTCTTAATCTATAAAAGTATATTCTAACCCACGTATTTCCAACGGTACGAGATGTGTAATAGTATATCTTGAACGCGGTGTATTCAAGAATAAAGAGGCGGAATGGTCACTAGTTCCGCAAACTCCAGCCGCACACGCCAGCAAAATGGCGTCACCGGCCAGCGACATGTCAGATCTCTGTTCGCCAATCAGCGCCTGGTAAGGTAACAGCCAGCCGGAAGTCCAGCCAATTAGGAATCTNACATGTCAGATCTCTGTTCGCCAATCAGCGCCTGGTAAGGTAACAGCCAGCCGGAAGTCCAGCCAATTAGGAATCTTTCGCAGCATGCGAAAGCCAATCGGACAGGTGAGCCGTTCCCAGAACTCCGTGCGGCCAATCGAAGAATGGGCACGTCCGCAACAAAGGAGCAGTCTCTGTGTGCTTATCTATTCTGTGTCTCGATAATTAGAATTATTTGATCCTGTTTAAAGATGTATTAAGGTACTACACACGAGTTTCGTGGCTTAAGATAAACCGAAATAAAGTAACATTGATTATTGTTTCTGAAGTTTAATGGCTATTATGTAATAAAACTGAATTTGGATTTTGATAATTGTCTTAAATTGTCTACGATGTAAAAAAAATAATAATTGATATTTTATAATGACAGTGTATCTTAATGGGTTCTTTAGATATCATTCGTAAAAAATGTTTGCGTGAATGGAAGAAGTGCGGGGGCAGGTGGCCCANTTTCCTAAGAAAAAAGGGACTTTTTCGGCGTGCTGAAGATGGCAGTGTTTTCCAACTACCTGTCCGATCATAAATGAAGTACGACAGCGTGAAAAATGGACGGGATGAACGAGAATGACGAAATGAGGACAAGAGAGTGGACAGAAACGCTCCGTGGAGACCTCCGTATAACCGGACTGCTAAGAATTTTGTTCCCTGAACTACAATAAATAGGTTGACATATATATATATATATGAGACACAACCGAAGCCGTGCTTTTATTTGTTAACAGGGCGCTCTTAGCCATTCGGCCCTTCCGCTCCCCGGCCTCCCAGTAGGCGGGGAAGAGGGATCACGCCCTCTCAACGCAGACATGACCAGCGCTTACCGAAATTGACCAAATCCGTAGCTCCGACCTGTTCATCAGGCCGCACCGAGCATAGCCCCAATCTGATTTACCAGATCGCACCGAGCGTGTCCTACCACAAGACCTGAGATCCTAGCACTCAGTTTACCAAGCGTGTGGTCTGGCCGGAGCACTACCCACACCNTTTTTACGCAAATGTTTTGCCAGACTGACGCATTTATTTCGCATAGCATATTGCGCCACAATGGCATGTAAAAATTTACGGCATAAGAAATAGTTCGCCATAAATATGTCACCGTGAAAGAATTCTTGAGCACAAAGTTAAAAAAAAATGTTATGTATGAGTCCTTTGTTTATTTCTCAATATTGACTTTTAAATATTTGTGCAATTCGATTAATGTCTATGGCGTCGATTTATGTCCAAAGCACTCTTAATCTATAAAAGTATATTCTAACCCACGTATTTCCAACGGTACGAGATGTGTAATAGTATATCTTGAACGCGGTGTATTCAAGGGTAAAGAGGCGGAATGGTCACTAGTTCCGCAAACTCCAGCCGCACACGCCAGCAAAATGGCGTCACCGGCCAGCGACATGTCAGATCTCTGTTCGCCAATCAGCGCCTGGTAAGGTAACAGCCAGCCGGAAGTCCAGCCAATTAGGAATCTATCGCAGCATGCGAAAGCCAATCGGACAGGTGAGCCGTTCCCAGAACTCCGTGTGGCCAATCGAAGAATGTGCTTATCTATTCTGTGTCTCGATAATTAGAATTATTTGATCCTGTTTAAAGATGTAATAAGGTACTACACACGAGTTTCGTGGCTTAAGATAAACCGAAATAAAGTAACATTGATTATTGTTTCTGAAAAGTTTAATGGCAATTATGTAATAAAACTGAATTTGGATTTTGATAATTGTCTTAAATTGTCTACGATGTAAAAAAAATAATAATTGATATTTTATAATGACAGTGTATCTTAATGGGTTCTTTAGATATCATTCGTAAAAAAATGTTTGCGTGAATGGAAGAAGTGCGGGGGCAGGTGACCCGTGTTAGATTGGAAGTTTACACCTAGTTGTCAGTGGTAAACAAAATTTTGAGAGCCACTTTATATGATCACGACTANATGTTAGATTGGAAGTTTACACCTAGTTGTCAGTGGTAAACAAAATTTTGAGAGCCACTTTATATGATCACGACTATCTGAAGGATGGTAAGAGGGGAGACAATTGGTGATGGCTACTCTTGAGTTACTTACCACGCAGGACGGGCAAACTGAGACGATCGCAGGGGCTAAATAAGATGTGTACTACCAGCATACTAGCACCGACCTTTTGGTGTTCTGAGTGCCCCTGGATGACGACACTATACATGGGAGACAGCCGAAGCCATGCTCTTATTTGTTAACGGGGCGCTCTTAGCCATTAGGCCATTCCGCACCCCGGCCTCCCAGTAGGCGGGGAAGAGGGATCACGCCCTCTCAACGCAGACATGACCAGCGCTTACCGAAATTGACAAAATCCGTAGCTCCGACCTGTTCATCAGGCCGCACCGAGCATAGCCCCAATCTGATTTACCAGATCGCACCGAGCGTGTCCTACCACAAGACCTGAGATCCTAGCACTCAGTTTACCAAGTGTGTGGTCTGGCCGGAGCACTACCCACACCCCTGACGTCATTTCGGGGACGTCCCCGGAGCAGTGCCCTGCTCACCGCCCGGCTCCTCAGCAAGAAGGGGAATCTCTCCGAGCCTCCTCCAGCACGCGGAGTCCACCACTGCCAGCACGAGTCCAACCTCACCTGATCCATACACCAGAGAAAACCTCCGGATGGGCCAAACAGATCATCCCGTGCTACCTCTTATTTTCCATGGCACGCATGGGTTTGCCAATGTATGACCGCCAGGGCCCCACCCACGGGCAGGGAGATGCGGGGTCCCTCCAAAATTGGTTGGTACCGTCATCATAGTCCGGTTTTATACCCTAGTTTTTCTTCACCGAGCGCCGTGATCGCCACGCCGCCCATAAAGCTGGGCCCCACTGACGCCAGACATGCGTCCTTTTCCATGTATAGAATTTCTTCACAGGGAAATTCCTGTTTTGGGCCCCAGTGGCCTGAGTGCCAAGAGGTCCAACACCCCGTCAAGTGGTCGGGCCTTGGTACTATCTATCGGCCCAAGCCATCACGACAGATACCCCTATACAGCCGCTAGGAAGCTGTTTCCCATAGGGAACGGGCGGCAGAGCCCAATTCGTTTAGACATGGGTCGCACAAGAAGCCTCGGGTTGCCATGGATGTTGAGAGGCTATAAGAGACGCGTCATCCATCCTTCCAGGAAATCGGCGTGAAGACTGGGCTCGGTTACTATAACATAGTACTGCCACACCGCCTCAAGTGTCCAGCCTTCTTCCTCCCACAGGAGTCACCGTATGATCCTCCCCCCCCCCAAAAGAGGACAAGGGGCCTCAGTGAGGAAACACTTTTTATTCGGGAATTGGGAAGAATATGAACGGAGTCATCATTAAGGAATCATCCCAGCATTCGCCTGCAGTTATTTCAGTAAACCATGGAAAATCAAAATCACGATGGCCGAACCGGCAATATGGACTGGTCAAGGCTGTTCGCAATAAATTAAACACTTTTGAAAACAAACACTGAAAGAGAAATATCACTGCTTATTACTATTCAAAGATTAGTTTGCACTGAAAGCATAAAAATTCTTCTAGGACCTTTCGTTGTTTTGCGAATGTCGTTTTNTTCAAAGATTAGTTTGCACTGAAAGCATAAAAATTCTTCTAGGACCTTTCGTTGTTTTGCGAATGTCGTTTTTAAGCTTATGACAATTGATTGAAGTGTTTTAGGCTGTTCGCGATCAATTGAGCACTTTTGAATCAACCTTACAAAAGAGTCACTGTCCCTACCTGCTTATATTTTAAAGGACACGCTGATTGGCATCAACCCAGTAAAGTTGGTATCAATATAGGGAAATTAGTTCTTTGTGTTGAGGTAAAATTGTAAGGTAAACATGTATAAAAACTGAAATGAGGCCTTTTCCTTTCTGTTTTTTTTAATGTGCATTAATGTCATAATCTGAAAATCTGTAATACATTAATTTTTATAACGATTCCACAGCTTCAATTGACCGACAAATGAATAAAGTGACCAGGCCCGTTAAAACGTAAATTTTACGTGCCGCAGGGAATGACAAGTAAAGCAAATCCTGAGCAGTTCTTTCAAAACTACGTAATTAACCATGCGCAGCCTATATCTACCTGAAATAAAGACGGAATTTCACTTGGGAGAACCACTTTTACTGCAGTTGACTTAGAGAGAAACTGCGATTATCTAGTTAGGCATGTGAAAATTGAAACACACAGAATGAATGGCCCGAATTGATCCAAACTCGGAGGATGTGTAGAACAGTGCGCCATCAATAAGTGATTACGATTGCAGAGAGATAGCGTACACGTAGCCCAGCATCGCCCTCTCTTGTGTGGGATCGGAAAGCCAAGCTCAGTCAGTGAAGAGTCGTCAAACGATGTAAAGCAAGCGTCAGAGTGCTTCATTGACATCAAAGGGTGCCATATCAGCTTGTGAGTGAGTTCTAACGGGGCAGAATGATCGGTCTCCGGGAAACGGGTTTGTCGTACCGTGACATTTCGGCTCGTGCAGGGCATGCTGCCACGAAAGTGATTCGTGTGTGGAACCAATGGATAGAAGAGGGTCGTACGCAGCGACGAACCGGTATTGGACCACGCAAAACGACCACAGCACGGGATCACCGCCATCTTGTCCGCATGGCCGTAGCGGACCGTACAGCTT
>NQII01003184.1:229888-252818 GCA_002778355.1 Clitarchus hookeri | reverse complement strand
CCCCTCCCCTAGTCCACCGGAGTCCTTCGTCCTTCCCACCTCGTCCTGGAGCACTGTCGCGGCACTGGCTTGCCGGCGCTTTGTCGCTGTCCCCGGGAGAGATTAACACCGGCCGCAGACGGTGCGTTTGTACTTGCCGAGGGAAACTGATGCCTCCCCTCCTCCTCCGCCGACCTACACGTACTCCACTTTCGGTTACTTCCAACTTTTATCCAAGCCCTGCACAAGTTCTACTTTCAGAATATTCTTCCGCCTCATTCAAAGGAAACTTAAGGACCTTGTCTATAGTCCATTCGCGATTACTTCAAATTTTTTTTTGAAGCCCTGCGAAAGTTCTACTTTCAGGATATTCCTTCGCCTCATGAACACAAAGTTTGACCCAAGTCTTGATAATCACCTTAAATTGACAGCGCATCGTAATTCTGCGCACTCAAGATTGCAATAATTTCCAATATAACTATTTGTTACCATACTTTATCAACACACATATTTTCTCTCTGTTTTTTATTAACATTATCTACGAACGTAATATTATAACTTACAGATAAAATATATCAATTTAATCAAAAATAAGATACTCTCATGTTAACAGAAGTATAAAACGCTTGTGAAACATGACCTATTTAGGAAACTAGCAAGCACGTCTTACATGGGCTGATTTTTTCCAAAGGTTTGATTAAAAATATGTGAAGAAACCGTGAATAAACTATACCAACCCTGCAGCTACGGTGTTAAATTGGGGAATCAATGTTAAAAAAATTCCTCCTGAATGCATGAACTTAAAAAAACGTTAAAAAAATTGTACTGAAAATTTTTTTTATGGAATACCGCCACGTTAACAAATCTTGCAAATTTGTGTGTTATATATTTTATGTATATAATTTTGCCGGACATTCCTGCATCGATACCCAATGCGGTGTCACCTTTAAAACGTATTTGTCATAGACTTTCAACTGTACATAGTGCATTTCCTGTGTCGGATAATTTTCCGGAGATAGACAATAGTTGCCATGGCTTCTGAATCAGCCGCTGTATACACATTGGTTTTGGGTTTTGCACAATTATAATACTTTTCTAGAACATAGAAGATAAAAATAAAGTCAATATTAAAAATAATATCACAAGGGGAGCTGAAAAAGTATTTTACAGATACCTTTTTAGATGTGAATATAAAAATATCGCAATTGGAGTAACAAATCATAACATATTTCATATTTCAACGTTTTCAACCGTTTAAAAAGTGCAATTATTTTCTGTTTAGTTATGCGTTCATATTTTGATATAAATCACGTAATTATTGTATGAAAATTTTTTTGCTTCTAAAAATATTTTAGTTATTATTTGTATACTCCAAAAACCTTATTAGTAGGATTCATCCTATTAGTAAAAAATTAACTTTCTTTTTTTAAGATGAACTAATTTATCTAATCTATGGCAACGTTAATTTTACTTATGGCAGAAGAATAAAAAATAGGCAGAAAAACTATTAAACAGTTTCAAAAGTATTAAATTAACCACAAAAAGTTCGCGTTCATGTTGTCACACTTCGTCTAATTACGTCTGTCGTGCTTGGTTCGCAAACATTTCCGAGTGTTAGAATTACCGGGTGTGAAGAGATTCAATCAATAATGGAACACTGATTCAGTTAGCAATTTTACTCGGCAATAAAAATTCATTATCAGTGAGATGAATGTTTTCAATAATTGTGTACTAATGTAATGGCTGTGTACGGGTGGTTTGTTGTCTGGGGCAAGAAGAGAATACACTTCTATCGTAGTCTGATATCTTCTGAAGCCAGCTGCAAAACTCGAGGAGTAAGACCTTGCATCACGAAGAACTAGTACGACTCATTTGGCGAGGACAAAGTGGCTGAACAAACATGCAGATAACATAGAGATAGCAAAATTTTATAAAATACCGTCCTTTACAGTAAACTTTAATTAACATGCATTTATTTTCAGTTATTGAAAAATATATATAAAGAAACAATTAGAGTTCCACTACAGGAAATATTATTTTAAAATTGCACGGATGGAAAATTAAAGGGAAATATATGGACTATATTAATTATTTTGAAACAGTTTTTAAAATGCATGTTAATTTTTTTTATCTATGCAATAATATCGCAGTGATAAATTTCAGTGATGTTCAAGGACTGCCTTTACAACAACATTATGTACTGCAGATGTATCTATTCATATTATAAAACTCAACGTCTTTCTGTCCGGCTGTCTGTTAGTGCGCTTATCACTCGAGAACCACTTATCCGATTTACATGGTTTTTTTTTTAATTCATATCTATATTCACTGGCCAGGATTTAATATATATTTTTTTACGTAAAGTAACATAATTTGCAGTGACGCAAATAATGAATCAAGTCGGAAAAAAGTTTGCTGCCAGCGCGCTCTCTTGCAATAATACGCTATCTAAACCGTTAAAGATGGAACAATATCATGTAGTAAAGAATTGTGTAGAATAAAAAGATATTAAAAAATTCTGAGGTATCATATATCTATCTATAATTTTACCTAAACTATAATTCTGTAGTCCACGCGAGCGGAGCCGCAGGTACAGCTAGTCTTGTTATAAAAGAATATTGCAAAAGCGCGCAAGTTCAAAAATGTCGTATGTATGTAAACGCAAATTCGCGATATCTTGTGACCTACACTCGTTGCTTATGTCAGTAATACCTTTAGTAGCTTTCACCATTATAAGCGTATTTGAAAATGCAAGAAATTTGATTAGGATAGCGCAAATAGTGCGTGACCCAGTTACCTCACCACCATTCTAAACCCCGATATCGCGAACGGCTGACATACATCTCGTGCGGCGTGCTGCAGTTCTCCTGTTTCCGACAACGCCAAATTACACACGAAAATTATGATATTGCAGACATATTTTTTGCGTACTGTTTGGCCGACGGTACCGCAAGTAGATTTGACAGACCCTCAGTACGAAAACAAGGTAGTACCTCTCGTAAAAGAGAATATTTTCAAAAAGCAGGAAATAGCAATTTAATTGGCAAAAACAAATCATTGGTAAACCATATATTTAAAATTTACTTTGCTCATAGCTTACTATTACAGAAGTTTAAGAAATGGTGTAGTAAAGCGAGCAGTATATTAAACAAAAAATTTAAATAAATGGTAACTAATAACATAAATATCACTCCCATTATCTGTTGAAAATATATGACAGCCTAATAGCTGGAAAATGAACTCGTATATTTACAGTTGTTTTACACAATATAACATTCTAATACATAGACCGCATTATTTAAAAAATGGGAGACTGATAAAAAACGTAATTTGCATGGTTTATCGAAGAACATACAGACGTTTTTATATAACTAACCGAGTAAGTGTTAAAAGAACAGCTATAACACGTTTTGTTGCACAAAAACTAATTGCGTGGAAATTATTGGTGGACAAATATTATCCTTAGTCAAGTCAAATACGCCGGAAATTTTTGATTAGACCTACCACGAACGAATAAAATTGTTATAAACGAGGACATGTCCTTTTTTTGCCGGATGAAGAACAGTTTTGGAGAAATGATTTCGTCTTTATTGCTGGTTTAGGCAAATGAAGCATTTGCAATAAATCGGCTCTGTTTCTTCTTACTGTCAGTTTTATATCCTTCTGATAAATGTAACATTAAACATTCATTCAGACCAATAATCTAACCGTTAGATAGTAGAAAATTGTAATACACCACCTGTACACTTCAAAGATATTGATTGCGTTGTCTGCTACCAACACACGCGCCATGAACAATTAACTGTTAGAATCGTGCCTTCTTCGCTTTCACAGTATAAAAGAAATATATTCACTTTAATTAGGTATTTTTAATATAAGCAGCTTGTAGTACTTAGATTCAGATACATTAATCATCACTCATTTCTGTCATGTTTGCAAAGCCATTCCGATTTTATGGTTTGCGATACATGGTAACCCTTCAACCCTACCGGTCGCGTCAGCCATCTTGCATAACACACGTTAATTATAACGAAACAAAGCAAAAGTATTTCACATCTTCAGGTTTATACACTTTCGCATGTGTAAAGATCATTTTAATATTATCGAGCATTGAAGGGCGCAAATAACACGTTAAATTACCATTTTTGGTCTGAAGTTTTACAAAATACCGTCGGAACTATTTTCTTTCGCAATCATGGTGTGAACCGACCTGCGCGCAGTATACAATACACTGGGGTGGATCATAGTAGAGGGAGAAGCTAAAGGGCTTCAGACCCTCCCTTGGAGTTTGAATTTACACAGGTTAAAATGAGATTATTCTCGAAACTAAGTACATTGTCAATAATGCAGTATTAATACATACTTTATACTTAGTATAGTAACTGGAAATTTTTTCACGAGTTTAGCTAGCTTATCCACCGAGTACCGACATTTATAATATTAAGAATTAAAACTTAATGATTACTGGTAAGCATGTCGTTTGATCGGAAGGCACAGTGTCCCATCTATCAAGTATCCCCTTCCTTAATATGTGTAGATCCGCCACTAGCAATACAAATTCTACACTGTAGCCCCCAGAATAACAATAAGCTATTTTTAAAGTAATTATCTTTAATTATATCCCCTATACACCAAATTAGCGTATGTCGAATACTGTTACGGGTGCATTACGTCGGAATTTCCCCTGGCGAAAGGGGTTGTATGCACAACCGTCTTCAACCATTGAGTACATGCTAGCCAGATAGAGAATTGTGCGTATAATATTCTTATTATACGCACAAGATATATACATCGCCACTTTGTCACTGGCGATGTATATCTCTACTGCTATTCATGCCTTACCACCGAGTGTAACTGGTCATGCTAGCCTGGAGTGGCGACGAACACTTACTTGGCAAGCGCACTCCGCCGTGATAGAATCAATGACCTTCAGAATGTGAGTCAGGCACTATGCCGCATTTTTTTGTGACTTATTTATTGACAAAGCTAACGTTTGCAGCGACACGTGACAACTTCCTTAGACTCGGGAAGGTGGTAACAGTAACTAGACAAGAAGGACACAGATTTGGGACCATTCTTCCTTAAAAGTGACTCAAACCCAGAATCCATCGACACGAATTCTACTCCGCCACGGAAGTCGCCTAGCATGGCCAGATACACTCAGTGGTACGGCATGAAGAACAATGAGATTTAAAAAATCCTCGCACCGAATCCACATCAACAAATTGGAAAGGTCATATACCAAAACAAGTGACTGTGCGGCATTACGTGCCTGGAGCCACATGTTGAGGTTTGTAGCAACATTAATGGTACAATTTGTGCAGCTACACATAGTGTCCGAGGATGCTAAGTTGTCGTCTTTCGAACTCGAGGCTCAGCGTTCGGATCCCGGGTATGTCATTGGGCGACGTGCTGTTCTCAGCTGTAATTTGAGAAATAGGAGAGAATGGGAGGAATGCATCTGTGTGCTCGAGGTTTCGGGGTAGTGCCATGCCATATAATACGAACGTGGTATCCCGCGCATGGCTCCAGAATGGCTGGATAAAGCGTCATACATAACCTCTCTTCAGCAAGATGACTCTCAGTCTTCTTGAGTGGTGCTTCAGCATCCACATCCCCTTGGGTTCAAGCACAGAGCCACGCCGGGTACTTGGGAAGGAGGTATCTGCCTTGTCTTGAGCGGCGAGATGGCACGTAGGTTCAACTACTGGGCGGGGTGTTGGTCTACCGAACTCTCATAGCGGTGAGGACCAAAGACAGAATTTTGATATCAAGAACTTCTCTTACTCAATCGTGAAGGACACAAGTGCCATGGAAACTTCAATGATTGCACCGGACGATGGGTAGACCACAAGGGAGGTTCTCTCAGACGACCAATCATTGGTCGAGCTGATAGTGGTTGAAACTCCGCAAGCTTAAAGAGAGGTTGGCGCAGTCACTCCCAATGATGAGTTGACATGTGAGCGGCAATAGAGCTGCGTTACATTGAGATAAAAGGTTTGTTCCAGCCAGCAAAATATTTACTTGCATATTCAAACATATACTTGGTTGCCTCAGCAAAATATATGGTTTAGTAAAGAAAACTTGAAAAGTTTCAGAACTAATTTTCTACACATAAAAACGTATACGCCTGAATAAACAAAACCTCTGGGTTGGGCCAAAATAAATTACACTGCCAACAAAATATTAGTTGATTCAACTGTGTGTGCCTATTTGTTTGCCACTGATTTGATTACCTTCGTTATAAAATACAGCTTCAGAGTTTGTTTGTATTTACTGTGAAAGTTAGGATGGTCACAGCGTTTGTTAGTGCATTTATTGACGGTTTATAATGGTATAAATACCCTACTAAATCAAGTTCAACTGGATATTAAAAAAGTGAAGCTTTTTTATCTGCGCACGTTGTCTAGAATTTGAAATGTTTCGTATTTAAAAACATTCCTCTGCCATCAGTAGTTACATTAGCTGAGGTTGCTAAGTAATTCGCTTGGGTGCAGCTGATCTATGTTCGAATCTAGGTCAACCTTCCGATTGTGTTTATATTAATCGAAACTCTTTAATATACGTAGAGCTAAACAAATCTTTATTTGTACCAACCAAATCTTTGTTAGGGGCAACCAAATACGAAAAACAATATAATTTAGTTTCAACAACAAATATTTTACTCCACCTATACAAACAATAGATTTTATTGCGCCAAACAAACTTTGTTTGATTCAACGAAACCTTTTTCTCATGGGCAGGTCCGGCACTGTCTTGGGCAGACAGTGCAGGTGAGGGCAGCACTTCGACGGTATCACGGGAGGATCTGAATGCGATGGTCTCAGTGTCGCTCGGGCCGCGATGGTGTAGTAATTAAACTACTCGCCTCCGCGTAGGCGAACAGGGTTCGTTTCCCGGCCGGGTGGCTCCTGGATTTTCGGATGTGGGAATCGTGCCGGACGATACCGTTGGTCGGGCGGGTTTTCTCGGGGTTCTTCCGTTTCCTCCCACCCTTTCATTCCGGCGCTGCTCCATTCTGACCTCGCTCCACCCCCATTGGGCTCTCGAGACCTCGATGTCATGAGGCCGCCTAAATCTCTTCGTTCACCCAGTGAAGACGTGCAAGGATACCAAAGGTGGACGTCAGCTCCGGCTTGGCGTTTCTGTCCGGACAGCTATCGCGTTAGAAGTAGGCAAGCAACGACGATGTGGAGATACCCTTGGCAGGGAGTTTAACGACTCCCAATCACAACAGATAGCGCAATGCGATATAGGCTTAAATACACTCACCTGGCAAATCGACCCACAACCAGACTTCAGGATTGAGAGTTGGTCGTCAATGACTCCAGCGCCAAACATCCTATCTACGTCGGTGTAGCGGTCAAACCCACTCGCCGCTCACTACAGCGAACCGGGTTAGGTTCTCGAAGGGGTCAATCCGATATTTTGCATTTCAGAAATGTGGCAGACGTTGCCATTGGTCGATGGCTTTCTCGGGGTACTCCTGGTTTCCCAATTGTTTACGAAAATCTTAGCTGTTGACAACAGCATAAATTCCTCACTCTGAATTCAAATTTCAACATTAAAATATCTGTAGGTAGTAATCCACCACAAAGAATAATATCCTCTAAATTGTTATTACAATCACTCTAAGTTTGAATCAGTGATATTAATCAGTGAAACAACATTCGCTGGAAGTCAGTTGATGAGCTACTGCCGACTTGCGGACTTGCGAATCAAGCAAGTAAACTGGGAACTAGTGACGTATAGCAATGGACTTCCTCACATTCAGTGGGAAAAAAACATATAATTCCGTCAAATTCAGCCACCATATTAATTAGTTAATGAATGACTGCACACAAGGGATCTGGTATTCTCGAGGTTTGCTTTTTCAGGCATCCACACAACAGCACAGTGACTAGTGTTAATTATCTTAATCAAATAGATTCCAGAGACATTATATGTTGGAAGACGTTTTCTATTAATGAGCTTGTTGCTACTTCTAATTATGTTATTAGTACAGATTATCAAATACTCATTTCCAACTTTTTCCACTTATTTGCCTCAATTCTCACTTTTTTAAGTTCAGAATGCACATATGCACACGTTCACAAAGGGTTGTTTTATTTCATTTCTTAAATAATAGAATGATAACTGAGTTTCAATACCAATGATTCTTGCTTTGTGTCATAGCGTTCTTTCACATTTTTTTTTTCAAAAGATTTTTTTTTTTCATTTAGTAGAGACGGTGCTATCATATTTTGAAAACAAAACAAATTATTTATATCTAGTGCGTGTTTCAAAGCGTGACTATAGGCATCGCAAGACAAGTTCACTAATTTTGAAACTTTAATTCCTG
The DNA here is from genome assembly GCA_002778355.1 of Clitarchus hookeri. NCBI lineage: Eukaryota > Metazoa > Arthropoda > Insecta > Phasmatodea > Phasmatidae > Clitarchus > Clitarchus hookeri. Next base: position 244,498 of record NQII01003184.1, on the reverse strand, counting down.
TGCAGGACATGTTATTAAAAGTTCCTTATTGTCGAAATTAGTTGACGGAGGCTATAGTCTGAAATGAATAAATGAATTATTTACCGGGCGCCGTATTAAGCTGTTGAGAGGTCGGTGTAGCAGACGGCGTGTTGGGAGGGAGTGCAGGAGTGGGGGATGTTGTGACGTCAGAAGGTAGCTGGAGTGGGGGAAGTTGTGACGTCAGAAGGTAGCCGCGCGTGCGCAGAAAAAATTCCCGACGCTTCTGCCTTGAGTTTCCACGTTGTAGCCCTAACAAACGGGACACTGGCAGCACAGGAATTAATTTTTCTGTAATCTGTAAACTTGTAATGTATTTAATGGAATTCTCTAGAAACTCCTCAAGGGGGTTGTTCGCCTCATTAAATCGAGTGCCTGGAATATCCATTTGAGAGAACTGAAATTTTATTATTTTATACGTTCATATAATTATAAATTTATTTATTTCAGTGAAAACTGTTNAATTTGAGAGAACTGAAATTTTATTATTTTATACGTTCATATAATTATAAATTTATTTATTTCAGTGAAAACTGTTGAGGGAGAGGGAAAATAGGGAATTCGTATTGTGAATGTTGTGGCATTAAAATGAGTTCCGTCTAATATAGGCTGTTTGCGGTTATCTGAGTACTTTTGAAATCAACATTTGAAAAATATCACTGCCTGCACCTGCATATAATTTCACATGCCCATTGGCTGTTATGTGGCCAGTAAAGTTGGCAACGGCACAAAGAAAGTAGTTCCATGTCCCAAAGTTGAATTTAAAGTGTTAGGTAAACCTTTTTGAATACAGCAATTATTTATTTCTCTTTAAGTTTTTTTTAATTGTTTTTTTTTGTAATTTATATACGTAAGAATAAGCAAATTTGTAAAATAGTTTCGTTTCTAATTATTTGGCAGTTTCATTTGGCTGGCGCATGAATAAAGTGAGAGTCCCACGGCAATGTTAAATTCACATATGGTGGAATTACACAAAATGTGCAAGTAGATCTTCAGCAGGGATTTCAAAAGTGCTCAGTTTATCGTGAACAACCTTTTATAAACTACACTGTTGAAAATTAAAAATTAATTCTGAAGTTCTGTAATAAAACACCATGAAAAATACAAATTGTAAAATCACTTTGATTTTTTTGGCGAGGGGGTTGGAGGGGGGCGGGTTGGCACTGGCCTGTCAAATATCAATATATATATATAGGGTATTTAAGGTATGGGGAGGATTTGATATTTCGACTAGATAGACACCGTGGCAGCTGGAGTGGAGATATCTCACATTTGCAATGGAAAATAAGAGAAAAAACTTCAAATCTGATTATACTGTCACGTCAATGTGCACAGCTCGGGACTTAAATATGCGTAAGGACGAAACCATTTCTCTTTTGCCGTTAAGGCTAGCAAGTTTATTACAACGAAGGAAAAGTTTCCAGTCTGCACCTATATTTCACACGAATGGTACATTTATTTCCTGAGATTTCTCAAGACTTTTTCGTGCCGGTTGGTTCTGCCTGTTTCAGCCATTCTTGAGTCTACGTTCTGGCCTCTATATGACCGAAATTTTGAACACGAATAGTGAATACACTACACGCCACTTAAGTTATAATCCCGGAGAGCATGGTCGAAGTATTTTATTTCTGTGACTAGATGATCCAAAATGGAAAAATTATTAGTTATGTGGAAATCCAAAACAAATTAAGACCAACAAGTTTTAGCTTGTTGTATATCAGTATGCCATTGAAAATTTATTTTATTCAGTTTAATACAAATTCTGCTACTTCTTTGGTTCTTACGAAATCAAAATACAAAATTTCCTTTTAACTCCAAATTTAAGTAAACTAAAATTGTGAGGCATATCATTAAAAAAGTCGGCAAATAATGTGTTGAATACGTAACATAAAAGTGATCTAATGACACTGCGTTAAGTAAAGTTGGTTATTTCTAAACTATTGAAATTATACATGTCTTATAAAACAATTCATGAGCAGTTGAATTAGAGATACCTGACGTGTTGACGAAATGGCGTTGTGGTCGCCTCGTCGAATGGAATAGTGCCCGAATACGCATGACTGGTATGTCTTCAGATCTTATATTGGCCGTCTGAGTAGCAGTCGACCACAGAATGTGGGAAGAAACAACACCTCAGAGCATTTCCTCGTGGCAAGCTCGATGGGGTCAGGAGTGCAGGGCACCCTATCTCCACAATCGTGCAGACACTGGGATTCCCACGGGCCGCTGTGTCAAGAGTGTACCGCGATTTCACGGATTCTGGTAAACCCACCGCCATCAGGAACAAGTGCTGTACCGCATGGATGGCAGGGGTTGCCGTCGGCTAGCTCGGTTGGTAACGGCAGGTAGACAGGCCACAATGCAGCAGATCACTCGCCAAATTAAATGCTGGACCACAGTGACCTGTGAGCAGCTGGAACATCAATTGACATCTTCTCGCTAAGTGGCGCACCCCACGAGGGAACCCCTGCTCGCCGCAAGTAATAAGGGTCGACGATTAACGTGGGTACGGGATCCAACGAACACTCGATGCATGGAAAAAAGTCGCCTGGAAGGATGAGTTGAGGCACACGCCGATGGCAGGGTACGAATGTGTCCCCAAGCACATGAAACGATGAATCACTGGCTGTCAGCTAGGTACAGTTCAAGCCGGTAGTGGTGGCGCCCTCGTATGGTACACATGCTGTCGTCACTCACCGGCGAACGATGAAGATACTACGTGCACCCATTTCTGCACCCACATCACCCCGCAGAAGACTTGTGCTTACAGAAAGACAACTCACCCGGCCACCGCTCCCGAAGTGTAACCGAGTGGTNCATCACCCCGCAGAAGACTTGTGCTTACAGAAAGACAACTCACCCGGCCACCGCTCCCGAAGTGTAACCGAGTGGTTACGGGCTTGGGGTTGTTTGCCCGACATCCGACCTATCGAACACATTTGGGATGCTGTCGAAAGGGATGTGAGCACCATGGATCCTGCTCCGACCGATCTCCGGGCGTTATGGGAGGCTGTGCAGCGTTCGTGGATCAGTATGACTCGCGAACGCTCCCGGTGCTTTGTTGAGTACATACCAAGCCGCATCACCGTCATCATCAGTGCGAAAGAGTGTGCTAAAAGCACGCTACTTTGCATGAATCTCTATTTCATCTTCTCATGAGTGTCGAGGACTGTTGAAGGTTGTCAATAGCAACTCTTTCATCTCGAATGAATTGATATACTGTCTTTACCCGTTCGCGAATATAATAATTTCATTGTTTAGNATAGCAACTCTTTCATCTCGAATGAATTGATATACTGTCTTTACCCGTTCGCGAATATAATAATTTCATTGTTTAGCTTCAGATATAACGTAATGAAATCAGCTATGTGCATTTCTTGAAGCCGTTAAAATATTTACCAATACACAAACGTTAACTTATGTGACACGTTAATTTCAAGTTCTCCCCAGAAGAAAACTTTACTTTTAACACCATGCACTTAATAATGCAAAGAGGGCTATTAAATACGCTTAAACCTTAAACTCTCATAATATTAATATGTTCGCTTGATATTATTCAGGGTGTTGGGAACACTTTGCGATCTTTAAACAGCAATAGTATTGTAGCTGCTTGAAATTTAATAATACTCTTTTCAGCATGATGTTTTGAAACAATCTACTAACGTGGTCATCGAATAAAGTCTAAAAATAACAATCAAAATAATTTTACGTCTTAAAAGTGCTAAAATTTGTAAAAAAAAAAAATGTTATCCTCTCCTGATTGAAGGTTCAGCTACTATTTAAATTTTTTAGTTGGTTTAGCCATTATAGAAAGTGTCTCGCTACACAAAATGATATCAATTGTCATATTTGGTTGTTATTTGTATGATCTCAAGTTTATTTTAATTCCTATGGAATTTGGGCTCTCGGCAGTTGTTAGGCCTATTGAGTTTCATTGAGAAAAGGTCGTGAAGATGGCTGACCGAGAATATATATATATACTAACATGCCTACATTCATGGAACACTGGTCCAGTATTGTGTAAGCACTTCTCTAGCCTGGCGAATTGCAGCATCTCGTCGTAGAAACGACTCCACAAGTGGACGGAACACCTATGCAGAGTGGTTGACCCATGCTCTCTGGACACCCTGCTGTTTGTCGGTGCAAGACCTTGGGCGCGCACCACGTCCCATTGATGCTCGGTGGGGTTCACATCGGGCGAACAAGGTGGTGGCGACGGCAGTCGTTGGAACTCTCCGGAATGTTCCTCTAACCAACTATGGACAACTTGTTGCCGATGATGCTGCGCGTTACACTGCTGGAATATCCCATCGCTCTGGCGGTACGTGAAGTCCGCGAAGGGCTGCAATACAAGGCCATGACCATCACACAATCACTACTGCGACGTCAAGAGCACAACTGATGCGAGTCTGGGCACATAGACGTGACTGTACGATGGAACCACCAACTATTACGTTACATACTGCTATCCCATAGCTAGGGCCAGTGACTTTTCGCGTAAAAATCGGAGTACACAGTAGACTTCAATACTTTATACACACCTCAGCTGTTGTTATACCTCCATTGGCTGCTGGTGCCGTACCCATCTTTGACCAAGCCACTCAGGGCTAAGTAACTCCGACACTGAACCTTTGTGATTCGTGCGCAAACGGTTAACACGGGCCAGAACATTTTCTAGCCAATCAAAGAAGCTGGACGACCCTACAGTTCTTTGGACTGTATCTAGTCTCGAAATCTTTTCGCGAAATATCACTTCGCCTACCCATGGCTTTTGACATGTCAATTGTATTTGCCAAGTTCTCTCGATTTGTAGGCGATAAATTCATAAATTTTTACTCCGGATATTTCCTTCAGCTTGTATCATTGACTCTGTTAATATCTATTAATGGCCAATTCGGTTGAGAGCCGGAAGCCAGTTTCAAGAAGGAATAATTGTATACTTTAGTATATTCGTTTTAATTTTAATTTATAAGAATGCATAACATTTTTCTAGCACACAAATTTATGAACCAGAGAACTGAACTGCTAAGTCTTGCCATGCGAGATTTTCAAAATGTAGGTAAATTATCTTAACTTGCCGAAAACACAACTTTTCTCTTTTAGCTGTATTATATTATTAAAGCTGATGAGGACTTTCATAAGCGTTAGTTTAAACACGAATAAACTACAGCCATTATACTATCAGCGTATTTAACTACTTGGCAATCGTGTTTCAGGATTTGTAAACTCTAGCTCTGAATCAGCGGTTTCAATCAGAATAACTATTTTGCTAAATCTTGAGTTAATGAGCTGTCATCTGCTGGTGAATCAATGGAATTCGATGAGGTTTGGCCACCAGGCCAGGGCCATTCACTAGGGCCATTCACTAGGAATCAGCGAAAATCGCTATTTACTTAGTGAACACCAGCAGCTGAAATTATCAGCGGGATTTAATTGTTTGAGGTGAAAGCAGTTTCAACATAACAGCAGTCAAATACGCTTATTTGGAGCAGTTTTAACTGTTTAGATTTGAGAGCGTAGAGGTTAAGTGGGAAGACAGTGCAGTGGCAGTAAATAGACAGTTTTATACGACACGACAGAATCCGTATGTCTTCATTTGCGGACGGATCGTCCGCGTGGACAGAGATACGCTAACGGGTGACTCCATCCCCACACGACCCAAGTTTCAACTGCGCATTTTTAACTCTTTTGTGCAGCGAAAGCACCAACAAAGATTTGTCTTGCTTGTTTCCTACACTGTAATAAAAGTTTTCTCGTATACATCCTGAACTGTAATATAAGCTTTTAACGTNCCATCCCCACACGACCCAAGTTTCAACTGCGCATTTTTAACTCTTTTGTGCAGCGAAAGCACCAACAAAGATTTGTCTTGCTTGTTTCCTACACTGTAATAAAAGTTTTCTCGTATACATCCTGAACTGTAATATAAGCTTTTAACGTATGCAGTGTATGGAAATAGTACTGCATGTCGGTCTGAAAATATGGGGATGTTTATCATTGCTACTACACGAAGTTGGGAATCTCCCTACGCATTTTACTGTTTCCGGAGAAACTGTTGGTACGTTACCATGCATGAACGGGAAAGTAATTTACCATTAACGCTTTGTCTGTACGTATACACTGGTATGGTAAATTTACAAATAATATCTTAGAGTGTAGAAGAACCCTGGAGCCAGTCATCTTCTAACACAATTAAATTTAAAAAAGGAAAATAAACATACATAAGTTTTGTTTTATTAATTAAATATTAAGAGTTTTAATTTTTTAATCAGAAAAATAGGGATACTAATGCTTTATGACACCTATCAAATGGGTACATACCTGCAATTCGAGACTTGGTAAGACTTCAATTGCTCATACATATCCAAGAAATATCCATATTTACATTGGCTGCTGTCTTTTGAACATCACGATTGACATCTTTGACCATGTTACGGTGTGTTGGCCGCCTCAAAGTTGATGTTTTGTAATTGGCTCAAACAGCTTTTCAGTGTGATTCAGACAATGCCAGAAGTCAAACGAAGACCAACAAAAAATATTCCGATGCTGCAAACCATAAAAATATAAAGAAGCTATTAATGACTTAGTGTTCAGGTGAGAAAAAAATTAAAACATTTTATTAGATTTTGTAGGCGTACATTCAAAATATTGCTCTACGCTTAACTTAACCAAAATTAAGACCATATTTCTAGTTAATTTATTATTTCATTATCTAAAAGAGATTTATATAAGTACCACATAAATGTAAATATTTGTAGTCAGATGAATAAAGTTTTCAATATATAACACCAAAAAGTAGAAGATTTTGGAATACGGGAGTTTCTATGCTCCTAATTTAACTCTGCCAAACAAATCACATCTAATCTGTTCAATTTCATATTCACAGCATATTAATTAAATATCAAGTATATTTAACATTCAGTTCTTAGATACTGGCATACTGAATCCATTTCAAAATATTTATTGGGGTTTTAGCCAACACACTTTTATTCGTCCTACAGAAAATAATATTAATTACGAAATTTCGGACTTTCTGGTGGTATATTTTGAAAACTATAATAGCTTGACTACAAATATCAAACATGTATTTTCACGTGGTCCTTATATAAATATCTTTCAGATAATGAAATTAAAAATTATCGTGAAATATAGCCCTAGGGAATTAAGAACAAGATTTCTTGCCATAAGTATTTTATTCACGCTAAATTCATCTCAGAAATTTTAACTTGGGTTGCTATATTTCAAAGGTCAGAGGTGTGAGTGAGTGCCAGTAAAAGAAGCTTTGGNGAAGGAATCGGTGTAGTTTTTCCGGTGTTTGGCAACGTCAGTGCGATTATTCCGCTTTTCACTCGGAGCGCGAACGCGAGAAATACGCTAAAACACAGGTTGCGGGTAGCCGTTCATAACTCGGAAGGCGTGGAAGAAGCACGGATGCAACCCCTGCTTGAAGCAGAGGGGTAGCGCTCGGCACCTCCAAGAACCGTGTGCTTTATTGACGCGTAAACTGCACGTTCACACGATGCCCGCGATAGGAATAAATAACATGACGGCGCCCTCGAACGACCTCGTCANGCGCGTAAACTGCACGTTCACACGATGCCCGCGATAGGAATAAATAACATGACGGCGCCCTCGAACGACCTCGTCAAATGCCGGATGTTCTTCAACGGGCTGCGATAAGTGAATTTTTTTTTTCTTCCGTCGCCACGTTCACCGTTCGTATCTCGTGAAGATCTGAAGAGGCCGTGGCGGCGTGGTGGTCACACCACTCGCCTCCCACCTAAGGGAACCGGGTTCGGTTCCCGGCGAGGGGGTTCCCGGATTTCCGCGTGTGTGGATCGTGTTTTTCTCGTGGATGTCCCGTTTCCCCCCACGCCCCTTGCATTCCGGCGCTGCTCCATACTCACCTCACTTCGCCCTCGTCGGCTATCACGCCCTCGATGTTAACAGCCGCCCAAAACCCTCCACTCCACTCGTAACGTAAATTTTGAAAATTAGTTTGTAAATCACGCTACGTGATGGTACATCTGAACCATTCCTCACTTCACGTGTTGCGTATTACGGATAAAATAAAACTTTTTTGTAATGTTTAGTTTATATGTAGAACATCGAAGCGTATAGAAATATTTTATTTTGATCAGCTGAATGAGAGCTCGTTCAAATACCTGTGCAAATCTAAAATAAAAATTCGGAAGATATCATAGTCTCACTTCCGCAAAGCAGTGCGTTTCGGATTTAAATCTTCAAGGTGGTGTGCTAGTGAAACTACTTGCTGTCTCCCGCCAAGGCGAACCGGGTTGGATTCCCGACGGGGTTACCCGGTTGTTTGCATGTGGGAAACGTTGCGGACGTTGCAGTTGGCCGCTTACCCCGGCTTCTTGCATTCCGCCGCTGCTCCATCTCCACTTCGTTTCGCCCTCACCGACTCTCGACACTGCGCTGTTAAGCAACGACCGAAACTTCCCAACTCGACTCGTTTCCAAGGAGGCGCGAACTCCGGAGTTATCAACGTAAACAATAAAAAAAAGTACGAATTCGTTTAAATTTAAAGAATTAGTTTGTTTAAGAGAGAAATGCGAAACGATATTGCCCACTGTTATACTGGAATGGCTATACACATTAAATAAGTTCCACACTTTATACATGTCTAGGCATTAAAACCGTTAATCACGAAGATACTATTTATTTTATATTTTTAACATATACTAATCAAAATTACTAATTTACGATATTACTGATTACCCTTTCCACGCCAAAAAAAATACTTTTTTCGGCCTACGGTTTCCTCATGAATACTTACGAAAATCACTATTGTTTTAGAAATGAACAAATAATGAAAACTATCTTACATACAGAAATGAGATAATTCNTTAACATATACTAATCAAAATTACTAATTTACGATATTACTGATTACCCTTTCCACGCCAAAAAAAATACTTTTTTCGGCCTACGGTTTCCTCATGAATACTTACGAAAATCACTATTGTTTTAGAAATGAACAAATAATGAAAACTATCTTACATACAGAAATGAGATAATTCGCACTGAAAGAAGATGCCAAGAGCTGCTTCCAGACTTCCATAAAATCGTACAAGGAAATTTTTTGTAATTTAAAGGAAATTTTTTTAAATGCGTAAATTTTAGCATATTTTTTATTTGTGAATGCCCATGAATTTTTGTAAAATAACTTCTGCTAAGCACACCTTAAAATCAATTAAGACAATAACTTCCTGTTGCCTTTGTTAACATTTCTGTAAACATTTTCGTTTATTTTATTTGTAAATTAGAAAAACAGTCAAATTTTTACATTGACATGTTATTTTGCAATATCCATGTTATCTAACAACACATTTTACCTCAGGAAAAGTTTCACACGTAATGTCTACAATTTGAACAGTGTATACTACAAGTATACAATAACAATTTTTTTTCGTGGACAACGCTCTTAACATATGGGGTTCTCGGAGTTGTTTTTCGCTGGGAGGCTGCACGTCGGTACAACGAAGTTTTGAAATTCACGTTCATTCTGTTAACTTCATGAACAAACTTTGTGAGCTATTTCTTTATCTATACATATTATAAAAATCAACGTATCTCTGTCTGTCTGTCGGTCTGTTAGTGCGCTTATCACTCGAGAACCACTTATCCGATTTACGTGTTTTTTTTTAATTCATAGCTATGTTCTCTGGCCATGTTCTAGTATATATTTTGTTACGCAAAGTAACATAAGGAATAAGCAGTGACGATAATAGTGAATCAAGTCGGAAAAAAGTTTGCCGCCAGCGCGCTCTCTTGCAATACGCTGTCTAAACCGTTAAAGATGGAACAATATCACATAGTAAAGAATTGCGTAGAATAAAAATACATTAAAATATACTTCCTGGTAGCATATATCTAGAACAGAGAAATATTAATAAGCGTTTTTACCTTCTAATTTCTCAATAAATAAATACGCAATGTTCAAGCTGTTTAATATTTATCAAAGAAAAAAATGTCATTATAACTGTTTAACGAAGATAATAAAAAAACCCTAAACAATAATTCTGTAGTCCACGCGAGCAGAGCCACGGGCACAGTTAGTATAAAATAAAGTCTAAAACATATTAAAACCGCTGCCCTAGAGTGATTATTATTAAGTAGACACGTCTTTAATAATTGGCGATAAAAATGGGTTATTTACAAAATATGAGAAACCACATGAGATGAAGCAACAAATCCGTGGATATTGTAAGCCATATTTGCAGAATAATAACACCGCCCGTCATTTGAATTTTATACCTCACAAGCAACCCATGGCGCCCTTTAAAACGATGCATGTTTGCTCTAGAACTATCGCCCAAGAGGATTGCAGCAACGGAACTTTATGGGTTCATTTGATGTAAACGGTATGATAACGTCACAACAATCGATAAACACCAACGGGTGACACAAATTCGTTGGTTAATTAAAATGGCACCGCCTAATGAAACTTTTACTTCACTTTTTCTACATCGGCGTTGTAACCAGAGTATACAAGCCTACGACTGAAATTAAAATACTTGACAATGTACAGCATGTTTAAAATGATTATTAAGGACATTTAGTATGTATACGATTTAAATCTGCACTCTAAGATATCATTTGTAAATTTACCATATCAGTGTTTACGTAGAGTGACAAAGCGTTAATTGTAAATTATTTTCCCATACATGAATGGTAACGTTCCTATAGTTCTCAGAAAACAGCCAAATGGGTAGGGAAGTTCCCAACTTTGTATAGTAGCAATGCTAAACATTCCCATATTTTCAACCCGACATGTATTATTATGTCCATAGAATGTATAGGTTAAATCTTCTACTACAGCTTAGGAAGATAACGATAAATTGTTTTACAGTATAAATCAGTGAGGATTTCACTGTTTCAATCAGTTAACAGTATTTCATTCGGTANTAAATCAGTGAGGATTTCACTGTTTCAATCAGTTAACAGTATTTCATTCGGTAGTCACTTCAGTGAATTTAACTGATGAATCTGTGAAAAAATACCAAATGGGTCAAAACTGGCAATTGGCACCGCCCGACCTCCATGTTGTGACGTCACCCGATCACCATATTGGATACAGGTGACCTAAGACCTTGACCCTTGACCTTGACCCTGTGCTAGTGACCTTTAATGACCTTGAACTCAAAAATTTTCTAAGATTAACTAAATATTCCATCAGCACGCTTCCACAAATACGAGTGTAAACCTCCTTTCATTATTAACCGATATAACCCTTGTTGNTATTATGTCCATAGAATGTATAGGTTAAATCTTCTACTACAGCTTAGGAAGATAACGATAAATTGTTTTACAGTATGAATCAGTGAGGATTTCACTGTTTCAATCAGTTAACAGTATTTCATTCGGTAGTCACTTCAGTGAATTTAACTGATGAATCTGTGAAAAAATACCAAATGGGTCAAAACTGGCAATTGGCACCGCCCGACCTCCATGTTGTGACGTCATCCGATCACCATATTGGATACAGGTGACCTAAGACCTTGACCCGTGACCTTGACCCTGTGCTAGTGACCTTGAATGACCTTGAACTCAAATAATGTCTAAGATTAACGAAATATTCCATCAGCACGCTTCCACAAATACGAGTGTAAACCTCCTTTCATTATTAACCGATATAACCCTTGTTGCGTCGGGAAAACTTAAGGCATTTTGGCACCGAAAAAAAAATATGTACTCGCATGAAACTCAGTTAAGGTAAGGGAAAACAAGCCACCCATTACAGAACAGAGATAAAAATTGCCCATTAAAAAACTTATGATAATACGCTTCATGAACTGATCAGTGCCACATAATTATATTTCCGAATCGACGCGATACTCCGAAGGGAAAAATGCTTGCTATTTTAAGTTTTATTAATCTTGCACCTTAAGAGAAAACGTCTATATCTACACACCAAGGACCTGAACATTGGGGGAAAAAAAATTGAATGCCCAGTCCCCTAACATATTTTTTTTTTTTTTTTAGATTTACACAATACGCAACGTAATATCAGAGCTGAATACCGATTTTAAAATAGTACCCAGTCCATTATGAACCTGCAGAGATATTAGTGTATCATATACATATTAATGATAAATTCTCGAAAGGCCAGACGCGAGAGCTAACTCAACTATTATCGATGTTCATTTTTACGACAAACGTCGTGCACCTCCATAATTCCCAGGAAGAGTTCTGATGCTTGCTAACATACTTACGCTCTATCAGCCCCTCGTGATGCCACGAAGATACAAAATNTCCCAGGAAGAGTTCTGATGCTTGCTAACATACTTACGCTCTATCAGCCCCTCGTGATGCCACGAAGATACAAAATATCTTATTATGCAAACACATTAGCAATAAATTCGGGAAAAAATGTTTAACATACTCTTGTTTACACACATGAGGTATAATACCCATGCCAAGTTAAAAAATATCAGGCTGCAGGAGACAGTCAGCAGGTGCCAGTAGACAGGAGTAAGTCTGCAGGAGTCAGTCAGCAGGTGCCAGTAGACANTCCCAGGAAGAGTTCTGATGCTTGCTAACATACTTACGCTCTATCAGCCCCTCGTGATGCCACGAAGATACAAAATCTCTTATTATGCAAACACATTAGCAATAAATTCGGGAAAAAATGTTTAACATACTCTTGTTTACACACATGAGGTATAATACCCATGCCAAGTTAAAAAATATCAGGCTGCAGGAGACAGTCAGCAGGTGCCAGTAGACAGGAGTAAGTCTGCAGGAGTCAGTCGACAGGTGCCAGTAGACAGGAGTAAGTCTGCAGGAGTCAGTCAGCAGGTGCCAGTAGACAGGAGTAAGTCTGCAGGAGTCAGTCAGCAGGTGCCAGTAGACAGGAGTAAGTCTGCAGGAGTCAGTCAGCAGGTGCCAGTAGACAGGAGTAAGTCTGCAGGAGTCAGTCAGCAGGTGCCAGTAGACAGGAGTAAGTCTGCAGGAGTCAGTCAGCAGGTGCCAGTAGACAGGAGTAAGTCTGCAGGAGTCAGTCGAGAGTGAAATCTGCTTGATGGTGAAACGGTTTGGAAAATAATACTTTATTATTGAAATATTTTCATACAAATTTTTTGTTATAAAAAAATTAAGTTCACATGCACACGAATAATTTGTTTTTTTCTTTTCAAAAACTTGTGACGAAGTTATCTAAAACATTATCGGGCACTTGTGTAACAGGTTGGCTTCCTCGCCGGGTCATGCTTGCGAGTAAATGTCTGCGACCAGTGTAGCTTCCACAGGGTCTGATGGCACTGCTCTGGTTGTGTGGTTCATATATATAATGAAGATAGGCACAAACGCAACTACATATTCACAGAAGAAAGAAAACAAGCACAATCAGAGAAAATGAAGAGGTACTGGGCAGCAAGAAAACTCAACCAAAATGGTTCATCACGCTCCTAAGACGGGCAAAAAAAAAAAAAAAGCCTGCCTACCTGCCTGCATGTGATGTCTAAATGCCTGCACGTGATTGGCCAGCTGAAATCATGCGGCAACTCGCTGATAGGCTAGTCAATGTCCGAACAATGTATTAATGGTGTAAAACGATTGGTTCGAAGACAATATGACCTCATAGGGGTTTGATACCTCGTATATTATAAGCAGAAGGAGGAGGGGGGGGGGTCAGTTGAGAGGCTTAGTTTGACAACGGATAATGTAGAAGGTGGATCGTCTCGGCTAGCTTCTACGCCAGCTAATCCATGGCCAGTTACCTTAAAGTGTGGATATTGCCGGCCAATGGTTTCTCGCCATCGATTTCTTCTTCGACTGAGATGTCTTCTGATTTACCAGCGCTATCGGTTTCTTCAGCTGCGTTGTCTACATCACTAGCAGCATATACTTCCACCGGTGCAGCGGCATCGTTTCAGATTGGTCTGGTGCCATTGACTTCTTCAGCTGTGACGCCTACATCACTACAAGAATCTACTGCCACCAGTGCAGCACAATCATCTACAGATGGTACAGTACCATCGGCTTCCTCAGCTGTGACGCCTACGAAATCTCCAATGGGGCAATCTAACTCTCCGGCTGAGGTGCCTAGGACACTATTGCTGGCGTTACCTGCTTCTTTAGCTCCAGCACCTGCATCTCCAACAGGTCCGTCCGTGTCTTTGCCTGAACCATTACGTCGTCATCAGCGTAAATTTTGTTATGAGACATCTGATTTCGGCCACGGTGTACGGCGACATGAAAACTTTCATTATGCAAAGAATCCATGTCGCATGTCATATTTGTGTGACAGGTGTGGTAAGAAGTTCAGCCGTACCGACCATTTANTTATGCAAAGAATCCATGTCGCATGTCATATTTGTGTGACAGGTGTGGTAAGAAGTTCAGCCGTACCGACCATTTACTTAGACATGCAGAGACCTGTAAAGTCGAAGTGAATTTCTCACCAGTACCTCGGTACCAGGTTTGCTGCAAGCAGGTCTCTTGTGATTTCGGTACATGTCCTGAAAAGTGCAGTTACCTACATAACGTACCCTGCACAGTGTGTCGGTGTAATAAAGGTCACGATATTTTTTCACACGGGCAACAAAAGTGCAACAAAGTTGCATA
>NQII01003184.1:195676-219834 GCA_002778355.1 Clitarchus hookeri | reverse complement strand
CACCAAGTGAGTTATGGGAGCTTAGGCTTCCGGTATCACAACACTAAGGCCATTTGGTGGTATATGAGGATCGGCGGCAGCGGTGTCGCCTCAGTTCTTTGTCTGATGCGACAGGTGACAGATAGTCTTCTCTCTCTTAACCTTTTTAGTATTCAGTTCGGTAGGCTTTTTTATGTTCGGCTCTTGCATCAAATTGTGTAGAGTATTCTTATCATTCATGATCGTAATTATACATGCATTCCATTTTGTATTGTTCAGATCCGTAGGAGCTTTAAATTATCAGATCTATGAATTCTGTTTTTTTTTTGTCCTGCAGAGATCAAGATGAAACGTCCATTCAATGGTGCGCCTGCGGCAGGTGTTTCGATTTCGTCTTCGGCGGTAACATTTCTGGCTCCAGATGAGCTGTCTACGTTATCATCGTCGATGCTATTCGCAGTACCCTTCACAGAATCTTAAACTACTTGACCATTACATCGTTACCCATGTCGCTTATGCAATAAAACCGTCTTGTTCAACGATGCTCAATGGCACGAGAAGTGTGGCTGCGCGAAGAATGCAGATAGAAAGGTACTCAAGTGCGCAGATTGTGGATTGTCATTTGCTAGACGCGATAGCTCGAAGAGACGTGCGAAAACCTGCATAGCCGTAGGACCTTCGCCTGCCAAAATTCACCGTGTAGTCTCCTCCACCGAATTATACCAGTGTACTTCCTGTAAAACCAATGGTTCAAGATGATAATCCACCATATTGCCAGCGACCATCACGTCCAAGAATCGTCGCTGGGTCTGGGATTATTAATGACAATGGTTTCTTGGAGGCTGAAACGGCTTTCCGGCGCAATCTCAAAAAGTATATCGCTCAAAACAAGAATAAATTGTCAAAATATGTTTGTAATTCTTTGGATGGCATGAAAAATAATATCGTTGGCCAGCTCACCAAAGAACTACAAGATCAAGGTCCAATTAAATTCATAATTTGGCTGGAGTATGACTATACGAAACAAAATTCTTTCGACGAAGCTACGGACAAAAGAGCATTCAAAACTGCGAATGTGCCAGTGTGAGAGACTGATGAAATCGAAAAGGTCATAAAATCCTGCATAGGAAAAATATTTGAAGAGGAAGAAATGTACAAATAGCGCGATTCGGGGTGGACACTGTCAAAACTTTATCACCTGCAGTTCCAAATTAACAACCTAGAACCGCTACGAGCCTGATATTACATTGAGTTGCCAGAGCCCGTCGAACGAAAAGAGTTCGTAGTCAACCCGCAAAAAAAAAAAGAAAAAAAAAAGCGACCACGCGTTCATTAAGTGGGCGATTTTGGCACGTTTTAAAAAGGGAGAAACTGTCAGCAAATCGATCACCGCTACAAAGCCCTAGAAGGGAAGTTCGAATTTTCTGGCCTCGAATTTCCAACTCGCTTCGGCAGATGAAAATCTTTTAGAAAAATAACCCCACCGCATCAGTCAACGTGTACTCATTCAGTGTCGAGGAGAAGGTTGTACATGCAGGTGTGGCAGAAGAAGAGAAGTCCGAACTCTTTGACCTCCTGCTGCTAATGACTGAAGATGGGAATTCCCACTACAGCTACGTAAAACAATTTTGATGCCTGTGAGACCGCAACTGACGGCTCACAATGATAAAATCCACATATGCAAACGATGCTGCGCGTATTATTATGATTGTCAGGACAGTAGTGCATGGAAAATCGCAAAAAAATTATTTCAAGGAAAATGTCCCTGCGAGAATCGAGATGCCACAGCTGGGAGACAATGGTAGGCCACCAGTATTCACATTTAAAAATTACTACTACATTGATAAAATACCCATAGTTGTTAATGCAGACTTTAAGGCCATTCTGAAACCGATTCGGCCTAGCGAACCCGACCCCAGTCACTCCTATACGCACGCATGCCAGAAACACGAGGCATACAGATATTGCTTATATGTGCAAGTCGACAATAATGTAATTCGTGAATCGTTCGCCTCGTCACTGCCAAAAGAACCAGTGCTGTATAGGGGGCCATATGCGAAGGAATAATTCATGGAGGCAATTGTAGACATTGGAAAAAAAGTAAAAAAAAATATTCATGCCACATCAAAGCCGATGGAGCCACTCACCCCCGCAGAAAAGACTAGTTATGCCGATGGAGCCACTCACCCCCCAAGAAAAGACCAACTATACCAGAGCGACAGGGTGCTGCTATTGCACTGCTCCTTTCATGCACGACAATTACAAGATGAGGGACCACGACCACTTCACCGGGTGGTTCATTGGGCCCGCTAGCACCAGTTGCAATTTGCTGTGCCAAAGACTNTGAGGGACCACGACCACTTCACCGGGTGGTTCATTGGGCCCGCTAGCACCAGTTGCAATTTGCTGTGCCAAAGACTGAAGAAACTCGTCGTTTTCTCCCATAACCTTAGCTACGACAAGAATTTTATCGCAAGATAGCTGGGGTATGACACGAAAAACATTTTTATCATTCCACACGCGAGCGAAATATTTATCACATTTACAAAGCAGCTGGGAGACAGATTTTTTATCCAGTTTGTAGATACCTTCCGGTTCGTGGCCCGAAGTCTGGCATCCCTGGCCGAATACCTGCCACCTTCAAAATTAAACAACACCGCAAAATTCGCCAGTGCGGGCCAACTGCCTCTCGTCATGCGCAAAGGCGTGTTTCCACACGATTATGTCGACAGTTGGGAGAAGCTGGACGAGCCGCAGCTGCCTCCGAAAGAGGAATTCTGTAACAGGCTGGTGGGCTCTGGGATCAGCGACGAAGAATACGCCGACGCCCATAAAGTATGAGAAACGTCCAACTGTGTGAACCTGGGAAAGCATTCAGAATTGTGCTTGAAGACAGACGTGCTCTCCCTGTCAGAAATTCGCGTGTTACCACGCACTAATTAGGCTGTGCCCATTACATCAGCGCCCCTGGTTTCACATTTGAGGAAATGTTAAGAACGGCGGGGGTAAATCTAGAGCTGCTCACAGATTACGACATGCGTATGTACAGATTACGACATGCGTATGTTTATTGAAAAATGGAATTCGCGCTGGCGTGGCCCAGTGTGTAAAGCGACATGCGGTGACGAACGATACCCAAGTACCGGAAACATACGACACCAGTAAGCCCACCGCTTTTCTGCAATACCTCGACGTCGATAATATTTGTGGGCGAGCCACGTCGCTGCCGTTGCCAGTACGCAAATTCAGGTGGGTCGACACCAACATAGATGTCACGAGCGTGCTGGGTGATGACGATGATGCTGGCTGCATTCTGGAGGTCGACGTCGAGTACCCCGCAGCCCTGCACGAGGAACATCGTGATTTCCCATCCCTGCCAGTTAATCAGTGTCCCGCAGGCTCCAGACGTGCGGAACTAATAACAACATTAGAAAAGAATAAACGCGATATCGTACATTACAGTAACTTGAAACAGGCACAGGATCACGGGTTGAGACTCGTAAGAATTCACAGAGTGGTAGAGTTTGAGTCTTGCCCCTAGCCGAAACTCTACATCGAGCTCGACACTGCGAAGCGACAGGTTTTTAAGGCCCGAAGGCCAGCACGCCCTCCATCCTCCCGCACTGCATCTGTACTCTGGTGAGTAAGGCAGTGCACGGCACTTCTCCTCTTGGTCTCTTCGGGCCATTCACTTTTCTTTCTTGCCGTTACTCGGCATTCTACCGGTTTTCTCTTTTAAAAACCTGTCCTCCTCGCCAATCCAAGGTACTCCGACTTCCTTTTTGTAAACCTTTACCTGATTACCCCTTTATGGGTAATCAGAATTTTGCTCTCTTTGCCAGTTGTCAAACTCTTCCAATCTTTTTCTTATCTTGGTGGCAAATTCATTCCATAGTTTACTAAGAACTTTATTCTCAATCACATTGCTTAGATCCAAGTGAATGCCCATTTCTTCAATTTTCCCATTCAGCCAGCTCCTGATGTCTTCTGTTTTCAAGCAGCTTGTGATGACAGGTGGCCACCCAAATCTTCGATATTTTTTTGTTTAACTAGCTAATAAAGCAACTTCCGGAAAATTAATGGATAACAAAAGAAAACGCTAAAAAAAAATGGAGCTATTGTGCAGTGAAAAGCGACTAAAGAAATTGGTNAATTAATGGATAACAAAAGAAAACGCTAAAAAAAAATGGAGCTATTGTGCAGTGAAAAGCGACTAAAGAAATTGGTGGCAAAAACCGACAATTCTGGACGGTACAGTTTACGAAGGAAATCTCTCCCTGATTTGACTGTAGCATGAAGAAATGCAGGTTTCACAGTGTTCGTCCTGTCCGAAACTATGATGTACAGGTTCCACTATGGTGTGATGAAGGCCCGATACAGAAAATTCACCGAGCTATTGTATACGGACACGGGCTTGTTCCTGCTCGAGATTAGAACCCAGGACATTCTACGACGACATGGTCGAGGAGGCGAGGTTCTTCGCAGAATTCGACACGAGTGGATGCCCGGTCGGCCGTCCATGTAGTTCGGCAACGGATAAGAAAGTCGTCGGGAAATTCAAGGACGAGCGCGATGGAAAGACCGTGACTGAATTCGCAGGCCTCAGAGCGAAGTCATACTCGTGTAAGTACGGCGAGAAAGGTCACTAAAAATGCTACGGGAATTCAGAAGTGTGTGGTACAAAATGAAACAATAGTAATAATAGTAATAATAATAATCATAAAAAACTGTATCCACGGCAGCGGCAAATGAATACACATAAGTCTTAAGGTACTGCCAAGTGAGAGGTGGAGAGAAATAAGTTTTGACTGCTCTTAACAACGAGGTATTAAAATATTCAGTCTTATTGTACACAATTGCGTACATTACGCACGTGTATGTAACTTTTTTTTTGTTCCGCACACTGCGAAGCTTAATGAACAATCATCTTAGCTGTGGGTAAGTTATTATCAAACTGTCTTACTGGTCTAGGTCATAATTGTTTCATATTACCGTTTTCTTAATATATGCATGTGACAATGAACACAATATGATCACATCAGCATTCACTGTATGCAAACACTAAAAACCAATTAGCTCTGTGTTGCTCCAATGACGAGCGAATCATATGTGAAGATGGTGTGTATCTTTATGGCTACCCAGCATAGCTATTTTTTTTGCGATGTAAATATAAAACTCCTCCAGACAGAACTGTGTATGTAAATAAGGCTTAAAACTGACTGAGAAATATGGAGATGAGACCAGAGTCTTCTTCATCATCTCGCCCACAGTGTCTATATTAGAGCAATACTTTTGTTGCGGTGCACGCTGGCATGAGTGGATTGAATGGAGAACACAAATATCACGCAGGTGATTGAGAAAAGCAAATTTCTAGTCTATGAAAAAAAAAAAAAATAATTTACGAAATGGTTTTATTTTATTTCTTTTATCATTCCTTTCTTTCTTTCAGCGACCCTCCATGTAATGGTGCAGGCAATTGTAAGCGATCTGTTAATATTCACCGAAGACTGGGAAAATTACCAGATTTTTTTTCTAAGTCCAATAGAGAATTAATATTTTTTTTAAGTTTATGCATATAATATATTTTAATATTTTATATTTAAATATGTATACACATATACATTTGTAAGCACATTAAAATAATATAATTTTTATGTCAGTAAGTCAATTGGTACAATNAATTAATGGATAACAAAAGAAAACGCTAAAAAAAAATGGAGCTATTGTGCAGTGAAAAGCGACTAAAGAAATTGGTAGCAAAAGCCGACATTTCTGGACGGTACAGTTTACGAAGGAAATCTCTCCCTGATTTGACTGTAGCATGAAGAAATACTTTTCAACAAGCCCGTATACGCAGGTTTCACAGTGTTCGTCCTGTCCGAAACTATGATGTACAGGTTCCACTATGGTGTGATGAAGGCCCGATACAGAAAATTCACCGAGCTATTGTATACGGACACGGGCTCGTTCCTGCTCGAGATTAGAACCCAGGACATTCTACGACGACATGGTCGAGGAGGCGAGGTTCTTCGCAGAATTCGACACGAGTGGATGCCCGGTCGGCCGTCCATGTAGTTCGGCAACGGATAAGAAAGTCGTCGGGAAATTCAAGGACGAGCGCGATGGAAAGACCGTGACTGAATTCGCAGGCCTCAGAGCGAAGTCATACTCGTGTAAGTACGGCGAGAAAGGTCACTAAAAATGCTACGGGAATTCAGAGGTGTGTGGTACAAAATGAAACAATAGTAATATTAGTAATAATAATAATCATAAAAAACTGTATCCACGGCAGCGGCAAATGAATAAACATAAGTCTTAAGGTACTGCCAAGTGAGAGGTGGAGAGAAATAAGTTTTGACTGCTCTTAACAACGAGGTATTAAAATATTCAGTCTTATTGTACACAATTGCGTACATTACGCACGTGTATGTAACTTTTTTTCTGTTCTCCACACTGCGAAGCTTAATGAACAATCATCTTAGCTGTGGGTAAATTATTATCAAACTGTCTTACTGGTCTAGGTCATAATTGTTTCATATTACCGTTTTCTCAATATATGCATGTGACAATGAACACAATATGATCACATCAGCATTCACTGTATACAAACACTAAAAACCAATTAGCTCTGTGTTGCTCCAATGACGAGCGAATCATATGTGAAGATGGTGTGTATCTTTATGGCTACCCAGCATAGCTATTTTTTTTGCGATGTAAATATAAAACTCCTCCAGACAGAACTGTGTATGTAAATAAGGCTTAAAACTGACTGAGAAATGTGGAGATGAGACCAGAGTCTTCTTCATCATCTCGCCCACAGTGTCTATATTAGAGCAATACTTTTGTTGCGGTGCACGCTGGCATGAGTGGATTGAATGGAGAACACAAATATCACGCAGGTGATTGAGAAAAGCAAATTTCTAGTCTATGAAAAAAAAAAAAAAAATTTACGAAATGGTTTTATTTTATTTCTTTTATCATTCCTTTCTTTCTTTCAGCGACCCTCCATGTAATGGTGCAGGCAATTGTAAGCGATCTGTTAATATTCACCGAAGACTGGGAAAAATTACCAGATTTTTTTTCTAAGTCCAATAGAGAATTAATATTTTTTTTAAGTTTATGCATATAATATATTTTAATATTTTATATTTATATATGTATACACATATACATTTGTAAGCACATTAAAATAATATAATTTTTATGTCAGTAAGTCAATTGGTACAATTATAAATTTGAATGTTCTTGGTCATGTAGAGCTTGTGTATAATACCCGAATGATAATAAAGGTTATTTGAACGAAATCGGTTCAGTGGATCTCATTTTGCTGTATCATAACATCAACACCAAAGGCACCATAGCATACAAGTATTACCGTGCGCTGCCACTTTTATCCATGTGAATGAGAGAGAACAGCTGCGAAAAAAATTTCTATGTCCACGGCTTAGAGATAACGCTTATCTTATTCCTTGTTTACTTCCGCTACGATTGCAATGCTTCTCATGCGTGTTATCTATGGAATTCTCTTATCTGTTGCATGCCTCCGTGCAAGAGTGGTGTAACTCTTATTCATTGTTTAACTTGCGCTCAGAACAGAGGTACATACAAGCCAGTTTATCGCCTTGTACAAAACCTTTCGCTCACTATTAACAGTAATTTAATGTGTTTTGGTACTTAGGATTATAAGAAAATGATCTCTGTTATGGTTTATTACAAGTATGAACTGAGAATTTTAGTCTCTAGGTACTACAGAGGAGTCTGTAAGCAATATAAAGTGAGCCTTCTCGGCTTTTGAGTTTCAGATGTGTCGTATCCCAACGTTTCGGTTGATTTTGCTGTCGCCATCTTCAGGTAGAAAAAATTTTTACCTCTGTCGACACATCTATAGTCACCATCTTAAATTTAGCAGAAACTTATAACTTTGTCAATACATCCGCTACGGAGATGGCGATTGTAATGCGAAAAGTCGAGATACTCTTTGACTTCGAAACAGCTGAAACCTAAAAGCCAAGAAGACTGGGAAAATGGGGTGATTGACTGCGGACTCTATCAATCTATTACAATATGTTTCTTTAAAGTTCCCTGCAGTCCTCAGAACTAGCGAAATAAGGTTTGTTTTTTATAAGCGTTCAGTTGCTTAACAAACTCAAATCCTGTCGAGTGTTCGAAGATATAATGCCTCTGTGATATTTACTTTTATTACACTGAAGAGCCAAAAAAACTGGTACACCTGCCTAATATCGTGTAGGGCCCCCCGAGCACGCAGAAGTGCCGCAAGACGACGTGGCATGGACTCGACTAATGTCTGAAGGTATGCAGGAGGCAATTCACACCATGAATCCTGCAGGGCAGTCCACAAATCCAATCTGCGCCAATTTGAGAAATGGTTGCACGTCTGTCACGTTTAATGATTCTCGTCAGTCGTCGTTTGTCCCGTTGTTCCACGATATTTTTCCGGCCGCAGCGATGTCGAAGATGTGATGTTTTACCGGATTCCCGATATTCACGGTACACTCGTGAAATGGTCGTACGCGTACATCCAAATGTTATCGCTACCTCGGAGATGCTATGTACCATCTCTCGTGCGCCGACTATAACACCACGTTCAAACTCATTTAAATCTAGATAACCTGCCAATGTAGCAGCAGTAACCGATCTAGCTGCCGACCGCATCGCGTTACCCTGATTGGTTCCATACCTCTTGTATTTGCATATGCACGCCTATACCAGTTTTTTTTGGATCTTCAGTGTATGAACAATGTAAAGAGTTCGGAGGTCAGATGCTTGGGCCGCTCTCAACAACGAGATCTTGAGAGCCGAGGTGAAATGAGAATGGAGAAGCTCCGGAATATTCCCTAGAAAACCCGCCGACTAGCGGCACGATTCCCACTTGTGAAAATCCGAGAGTGACCCGGCCGGGGATTGAACCTGGTTCACCTTGGTGGTAGGCAAGCAGTCTTACCGCTCAGCCACCGCGGCCCTCAATATAAAGACATACTGCAACTATATGATATGAATATAGTGACAGTATTTGATTGGCACAGTCTCACCTTTAAAATTCTGCTTCACTATATAACTACTAGTTTTTTCATTTAAACGATTGGTTCAAGAACTGGGGCACGTGCAAAAGTGTAATTTCTCGGGCGAATGTTTGATGACAGATGGTGAAAGATCGAGTCGACCCGGGGAACCGAAAGAACCTCGCAGAAGAATTATTTTTTTCTGTGACGCGTCGTTCAGATTCCGCAAAATAATTTTCTCTCTCTCTCTCTCTGTCTCTCTCTCTTGCGGAAAGGGACTGTCCTCGTTCCCCGCTTTGCCATCAGCCAAGCGAGTTTGTCGGCGGATTCAAAGGGGTTTGCCTGGTGTTCGGGTTTGCGACGGGAGAGAGAGAGAGGGGGATGCAGGTTCCCCATTGCATTGCTAATCAGTGCCGCAACTGCCGCGAACCCGATCTAATTAAATCGAAGTACCCCTCGAGGTCGGCGCGCGAGGTTCCGGAAGGACCCGCAAGGGTAACAAATCCCCTGGAATTAGAGTTACTCCCCCCGCCCCCCCTTTCGGCACAGTCACCGTCCTGCCCAAGCCCTAGAGAACACGGTCCTGTGGGTGAGACGAGGTAGGGGAGGAGCCAAGGAGGGGAAGGGCGTGGTTGCAACCCCTCTTCACTCCTGCGGTTGTCGTATCAACTAATGCATAAATTATTACGTGTTGACGGCGATGAATTGACAGCCAGAAGGGTGTCCATGGCAAACTGAGTATTTTCGAAAACCCAGACCAACAACTACTTGTATGTGCATTGTGTATTCTTCCGCCACGTGCGGGAACCACGGTGGTGTAGTGGTTAGACCACTCTCCTCCCACCACGGCGAACTAATTTCGATCCTCAGCGGGGTCGCTCCCGTATTATCCTATGTGGGAACAGTGCCGAACGATGCTGCTGGCCAGAGGGTTTTCTCGGAGATATCACGTTTCACCCGCCCTTTCATTCCGGCGCTGCTCCATTCTCATCTCGCTTCACCCTTATCGAATTTCAATACCTCGATGTTAAGAGCTGCCCACAGCTCTCCTCTCCATACCGCCATATGTAAAATTAATATTGCCATGTGCGTTACCATTTCATTCCAACGTCGGTCAAGCGAAACTGTGAAATTATTAGAAAAGTAAACACTTCAAAATATTTCTAATTCTCACCCTTATATGCATTGAAAAACTGCAAGCTAAATAAATCGTTTCAGTATCCCCAAATATTTACCTAGCACTTTTAATTCATAGTGAAAACTTGGAATTACTTTCCCTCCGTCGCTACCAACTTTACAGGGAGCATGTCAGCCAGTGTGCCCGTTAAAATCAATGCAGACAGTAGTAGTGATATTTCTCAAAGCTTTGTGTTATAAGTGCGCACTTAATCACTGCGGAACCCACAAAGCGCCAACGGTGACTGGGTATAATTATTACGCAGTGGTTCGTCATTGTCTCCCACATTATAGAGGCGAGCCAAAACAAATTATTGTAAGGGCTTGTGATGAGAATCAATCACGGATCCTAAAGGTGAGGGACAATGCTTATCACTATACCACGGAGATAGTCGGGTACGTATTAAGGGGCGCTGTCTCTACGAAAGTATTCTGCCTTCCCTAGGCCTAGAAGCGAGGGAGCGTTAAGGGTGACCTATGTCGCATTTACTGGCCTGCAGTCTTTATCTTGTCAACTCGCCTCTATAGGACTTTCAGTGGAGACCCTATCACTCTATAGCGTAATATTAAAGACAGATATTAGATGCATGCACTTATACAATGCTAGGTAGCGTCACGGACGACCGCAGACACATTTTTCGGTGGGGGTGAAAAAACGTGCAGGATAAATATTTCTTTTTTTTTTTAGTGGAGAGGGGGTAGGGAGGGCTGAGTGTTGCTTTCAAAAATTAGAATCTTAAAAACAATCCTAAAACAACCGCGTTAAAGTGGGCTGCAGGGATTTCAACCCCCGAAATAAATTAAACTTCATTCTCATCGGCTTTCAAGTCCTCAATGTTAAGAGCCATCCAAATCTCTTCACTTACTCACTCACATGAGACGGGAATGGTGACTTGGACTTGACTGTATATAAATTCTGAGTTAAATGATACCAGTGCACACACTGGGGTTTCGCAAGGGGGGATGTTGGGAACTACAGAGGAATGTAGGGAGTTGTAGGGAACTTTTACTTAGTGCAAAAAATAATTACTCTGTTAATTAACGTTGAATTTTGTAATATAAACTTTAATTTCTACCTGATATTTTAATTCGGCACCTACCTTCTTTCGTTGTAAATTTTACAGCATTAATATTGTAACGTTTTGTGTACGGTTTTTTTCTAGACATTAAATACGAGAGAGGACCCAAGGATAACTAGAAATATTTTATTAAAAATTGTGTATGAGAAAGAACATATTCAAAATTTTATTGACTAAGATACAGTGTCCATCAGGCGCAATGCACTTGTCCCAACGTTTTTCCTATAGCTGAAAACAGTTTTTTTTACCCGTCTAAAGCAATGCTACTCAGTGCCTCTAGCAATTTTTGTTTCACCTCTTCTACGTGCTGAAATAGCTTCCCTTTCAGGTATCCTTTCAGTATGGGAAACAAAATGATGTTGCATGGGTCCGGGTGCCGTGAATTGCGTGTGTGAGAATACGTTATCATTTTAACCCCCTTTCACCTACGTCTGACGCCTGGCACACTGCAACCCAATAGACAGATCTGCTCGCCTGGTTGCGTACATAAACGGCCAGGGGCAATCCTACTACGCTCCTGTGACTAGTGGACTAAGATGCGCCAATTCCGACGTTTGACGATAGGTGTCTGCACAGGATTGTTGTCTGTTTCAGTTGGCCAAGCGTTGTTCTTAACGAACGAGAGCGATCGGTGCAATTTTTTCGTACTCGTAAGCGCTGTTTGATGTTTTAACCGGCAGTGCAAAGCCTGATAAGAAGTAGAAACGTGTTAACGTCAAATTCTGTTTCCCGTTAGGGAAATCAGCAGCAGAACCTGTCGCAATTCTTCGGAGGTCTTACTAGAAGGAAGCTTTGAGTCAAGCAAGGTTTTGTTTTTAGTATTTTCACATTTAAAATTGGTCGAATGTCAATTAAAGATGAACCCCGACGGAGACGTCCATCTACTTTCAGGAAGGAATAAAAAACGGAAGAAAAAATTAGTGGTGCTGTTATGTTTCATCGTTGTAAATAAACCGAACTGAAGTTGGTTCTATCTGCCAATACGTGAGTCATGCGGGAGGGCAGATAGAGCAAGTGAATAGAGACAACTTCAGTTCGGTGTAGATAACAGGAGCATTATCATGAGGGGGTGGGGTCGGTGTTCAACCCCCTCTTCCCACGAAATATGGAGGACACGAAAATATAATTAGTTATGAGTATAGTAACAAATTAGGAACATAAAACTGTGTAATAAGACGGTAAAAATAAATGAATTAAAAAATTCAGTTTCTTACATATACTGCTGTTCTTCAGATATTTTTTTTTGTCGGCGCTGCTTTATCAACGAAGGAGTCGATGAATGGAAGAAACTTACTGGACTTTACCAGAATTCATGCCCACACATTTTAACTGAAGATTTTCAGATGAAACGTGCTGCAGCGTAATTCGTTTTGCGTGTGTTTTCAATGATCAGAGACCAACCGTTAGAGTGTGAAATGAACTAAAAAAAAAGTCAGAAATCAACATCTTTTTAAATTAAAAGTCATCACAGCCGGTGATAATGGTTTTAGGGGTACTGTCCAGAATTCTAGCAACAAACAAGCCAGTGGAAGAATGATTCATATCCAAGGTCTATAAAAGAAAGGCTGGTGAGATCAAACGCGTTGCTTGGTTTTTTTTTTCGACATCGAGGGAATAGTCCACCACGAATGTCTTCCTCTAGGCACCATAATCAACCAACATTACTACCAAATACAGGATGGCGCAGCGAAGATCTATCCCTTTCAAATGTGTATAAGTTAGCTAGTTTACGGCGGAGATCAAGTATAAAACAATGTATTCAGAGATAGTGGGACGCCATTTTAATAACCAACATTACGTCGCCAACAGTGACAAATGAATACATATGCAAAATGCAGTATGTTGGTTGCAACAGACGTTTGCAACAGACGTTGTACCACAAGTTTATTTTTTCAGAAAAAAATCGCCTGCGAGGTGTCGTCCATCGAGCCGGAAACACTCGCGTGGACGGGACACATGACTGTCCATAACACGCACAAGTGTCGCGACTGGCGTGGCAGCAGTTCGTCCATTCGCTGCTTTAGAGCGCTGGCGTCAGTTGGACGTGTTGCGAACACCTTACTCTCGAGGATCGCCAACAGGAAGAAGCCACGTGCAGACAAGTCGAAGTCTGGTGATCTGGCCGGCCAAGGAACGTCGCCAAATCTGGAAAGTACGCGACGTCGAAACATCTTCCGTAAAGTGTTCATGGAGTGACGAGCGGCATGCGCTTTCACCCCGCACTGCTGCAAGTAAAGCAGTCTCCAGGTCAACGTAACAGTTGCGTAAATCAGAGAACACAAATTCAATAAACGTACACACATGTAAGATAGTGTTGTTTATTAAAATGGCATCCCACTACCTTTAACCACACTGTTTTATATTCGACCTGCATTGTAAACTGGACAACCTATAAACATCTGAAATAAGTAGGTATTCGCTGCAACCATCCTGTAGTAGTGCTATGTTCATAGATTGAATGAGGTAGTGAGAAAAGAAAACAACCTGCACTGCGGCGCTAAAGGGATCGTATCCTCCACCACGAAAACATCCCTGCTATCATGGCGTTGATTTGTCAGAATGTTTTAGGCCAAAAACACATGACAGTAGTTTCTTACCCACCCTGTTCACTGGAACTGCCGGCCCCCCCTCCCACTATTAATTTTTGTTTCTAAGAATTAAAAACAAAAATTGAAAGTGTGGCGTATTCAGGACTTAGAAGTAGCGAATCAAAAATAGCTTTAGGCATTGAGCAGCATTATTTCGGACGGGTTTAAAAACGGTTTCCAACATTGGGAAAATATCTGGGACAAATGAATTACGTCTGATGAACACAGTTTTGAAGGCGATTAAATTTCGAAAATATTGTATCATGCACATGATGTTTAAAAATTATTTCTCGTTTTGTTTTTTGGACCCGCCTTCATATTTCAAGAACTGTGACCTTTTGTTATTAAATTTTCATCAGAAGGGGAATATATAAACAGGAAAAGGAAAACAATAAAAATGTTCATATAATTATGTAATCGCGCAAAATAGTAAAGATTTAAAGGTCAGGAAAATAAATATTTTTAGAGTACCCTAAATTATGGGAAAAAACAAAAGGAAATATTTTTATTTAATTCGTAAGACACTCTAGAAAGTAGTGTTGACGTTAAAACAGCTTGTGTGTATTTTTAATTCCCATGGTTACTATGATTACTGAGTTTGAGTATTGGGTGGTGTATTCAGAAATGATGAGAAAAAAAAGGGGGGGGGGTGCTTTGAAGCTCTCTGGGTATTCGGGTTGGATGCCCGGAGAATATCTAGCTGCTGCTGTACATGGTAAGCAGTACTTAACACAAAATGTAGGACAAAGTTCATTCTCCACAGCAAAGAAAAATACACTTTATTATTATAATTATAATTTAATGAAGAAATTTTTATCTGATCATTGGAATAAAGAAATATGCCGATACAAATCGCCTAGGTTAATCATGGTTAGTTCAAAATTCTCGTGTGATGAATTCATTATTTCATAGGCGTTAAGGAAATCCAGCCAACATATTATTTTTAAATTTGAAAAACTTACCCTTAAATACGTCATGGATATATAAACTTTTGTTTTTAGAATTTCCAATTTTTTTTTCTACTAAACACTGTGGCGAGAGGTTGCGACTTCGATCCCGGATTGGCGGTTTGTTTGGTGCGCTCTGTGAAACGAACGACCTGCGGCTTTCCTCGCCGTTCTGTGCTGACTTGGGAGCTCGCGGACTGTAAGAGGCTTAGTCTCATTGGCTTGCTAAATATATACTTTCCGCGTCAGTTTTCATAAGCTCATAAGCCCGGCGTGCTGATGTGATCACAGGGGATTTCTAATTCGTGTGGCGAGTGTAGCAAATTGAATATTAATTCCGCAACTTTAAAGAATAGTATTTCAATTTACCCTCAAATGCTCTGTCCGAACTAATTATTCATTTTCACTCGTGAGAATCCGAATATTAGCGCGTCACTGGTAATAACTGTGGTATTTTTGGCCACTGACCTCAGAAACCAACCGAAGGTGGTGTATCACAATTAGAATTTCAAGCCATTTTCCAAATTAGACGTTAATTAAACGGTAATACTGTTTTGCGACTTTATATTTAACTTTTAAATGTTATAATTTTAGACCACTTTCCAAAGAAAAAAAAAGGCTTATTAGATTACTTTTCTGTGTGTGTGTATATTTGTGTAGGTTTGTGTATGTGTGTGTGGGCCTGTTCTTGTGTAAGTGTCCCCCTCCCCCTTCCCGAATTTTTTAACACGTAAACATAATTTCACCAAACTCGGCACACACATAGTACTAAATAAGGACACCTGACTTTTTTTTATAATTTTCGACCACGCGAATCACTTATTGAATTTAAAAATTTGTTTACCAAATGGCTACATTGCCCTGCTCGGTCGGATAAAGTGGCCACTGACTTCCCATTTACATTCTTCGCACTGATGAATTTCTCTCCTTTGATATATAATCTGCAGCCATCAGCTGGGGACAGAATTAAATGCTAGCAAGTCACGAAAACCAATACAAACACGCCTCTGCCATTGGCGAGCGTTTGGAAAACACATTTAGCATTTTATTATTGCTGTCGGCTAGAAGCGTTCCTAGAATTACTTTTCATATGGAATAGTATTACCTCTCCTTTTGCTAACTGCAATTAATAAACACTCACGTGACGAATGTTTCAACCCATTAGTTTAATGTCAACTTTGCCCTCTCGCACGCCACCACAAAAACTTGTCTAGAGTAAAAACTAAGTACTATACTAAATTTTATGACTCATTATTTCAAAGCCTAATTCATAATTTTGTATGGAGATTGTAATAAATAATTATATACATAATATTTACTGATATAAAATTAATAGTTTCCATCACTAACCTTATATCAGGCATGAACAAAACAACAAAAACTTTAATAAAATCAATAACTTCTAAGATTACCAGCTCAGATGCTCTCAGAACAATAACATCTTCCCTATTAACTCTTTCAAACTTTCGCCACCAGACTGCAGCACACTCCAGCGAAGTATGAGTTGATGGCCACTTTACCTGCACTGGCCACTTTACCCTGCCCTTCCCATCACATATGTTTCAAGTATGTCAAGCACTTATTTTAAAAATGGCGGCCATCTATATATTTTAGCATAGTATGCTATATCTTCGAAAACATTTATTCAATTCCATCTTAACTTTGTATGCATGCTGGAAGTATATATATCGAACATCAAATGCTACTACACGGATACATTTTTGTCCTCCATTTTGTAAGATAGTGTCACACAAATAAAGTTTTTATGTCATATCTCGGGAAACAATTTTCCGATTCCTACCAAATATGTGAAACATGTAGTACTAGGGTAGGTAATGTTAAGATATACGTTTTAGTTATTTCAGATACTTTTTCAAAATGGCGGCTACATAGCTATTTTAGCTTTGTATGCTATATCGTCGAAACAATGTCATTCATTCCAACGGAACTTTGTATGATAACTGTATAAGTATATTACAACAATCAAATGTGTACACACAAAATCTCTTTTGTCTCCCATTTGGTAAAATAGTGTCACTTGAAAAATTGAAATAATGTGATCTCCGAGAAAACAACCGATAACTACCAAATTTGGCAAACAATTAGCTCTATGGCAGGCTATGAAAACTGATACATTTGTAGAAGGTCAGACATGCATATTTTCAAAATGACGACCATATAAACATTTTAGTTCCAAATTTTTTATCTACGAAACTGCAAAACAAATTTCAACGTAACTTTGTATGCTGAGAGTATCGGTTATATCCATAAAAATTGTCTATTCATTACCTCATTTCTCCGCTATTTTGTAAGAAATCCCAAATGAAATAATATAGTTTTTATGCAGTATTTCGGGAAACAATCAATTGATTTCTTTTAAATTTGGCGAATACATTGTAATGTGGTACGTTATATTAATTTATATGTTTTAAGTATGTAAGTATTAAATTTTTTGAATGATGCGTATACAAACATTTTAAATTAGTATGCTATATCTTCAAAACTATGTAAGAGATTTAAATTTATATTTGTGTTTTTTATCTATGACCATAATCGAATGGGCTAATATATAAACTTTTTGCCCTCCATTTATGAAGATCGTCACCGGATCAATGGATGTTTTATGCCATATCTCGAGGATCAATCAGACGATATGAATACAGAGATCCTCCGTTGCCGGGATTTTTTTGCAAAGTAGTGTCAGGTGAGTAAACTGAACATTTTCTCATATTTGCAGAATAATTCGACTGATTTTCACAAAATTGTGTACACCTACAGAAGATTAAGTATAGTAACATAATTTAAATGGTGTCAGGCAATAATTTTAAAAATGGCGGCCATCAAAATTTTTTCGAATGTTTGGAAAATTTATTTAACCATATAACAAACTCAATCAAACATTTCATGCTGACATTATCTATTACAAACATCGTGTATAGAGCTTCTTTTTAAGCAATATTATTATATAGCCCCATTTAAGAGAATGGAGTTTTTATGCAATATCTCGGAGGCCAATAAACCCATTTCCATAAAATTTTTCGCTCATGTAGCGTTATGGTAGGCAATGTGAACTTATGTATTTTATTGGCTTAGATACTTATTTTCAAAATTATGGCCGAGTAAATATTTCAGATTAGTGAACCCCATCATTCAGAAAATTAGACTGATTACATCCGTAGTTGATGCTCCGAACACTATCTACGTGATGCAGTTGATTGCAAGCTAACTTATTTTTGCGAGTTTTTCTGAAATCGAATCCCGGGTAAGTCACTCGTCTATTTTAATTGTCTTGGTAGTGTTTCACATGCTTCTGGTTTCTTATCTAATGATATTGCTGTCAATGAGACGTCAATGCCTTCCTACCATCTAAGCTTTCAAGAACTTCACTAAAATTTATATGTACACATGTAGAGGAAAGTTGGCTCACTAGTTATCAGTAACTTCTGGTTTATTCGTGATATTTTGCTCAGCGCATAAATAAGGATATTTGGTTTCGCCTAAGCACTTTCTTTCATACTTGTTTACGTTTTTTTTACATATTTCTCAGGCTCGTGACTTGAATGGGAAAGCGAAACCTTACCGAAGATACCCTAAGTCTGCCAGAAGTCGAGGTTCTGTGGTCTTGCAACTACGGAGTTAAAAAAATTGCTACATTTTGGAACAAAGTATATACTGTATTCATATAGCATAAATATGCAACAAAGTATGTAGTTTCGCTTTTTAGATATTGTATAAACTCGTGATTGATTTGCATATTTTCATTTTAATGATGGTAGCACATACTGCTTTGTGCAAGCGCCCTTCACGTCTGTTTATTCGTTGCACGTGTATTTTCATGAATATATGAAAATAACTGTTTTTAATGTAGTGTTTTTACCTTTACGGTTACGATCCATATTCGATCAGAATTATTTGTTTTATTAAATAACTGTGTATAAGAGAGGCGTTAGTAATATTGCCAAGAAAACATAGGCCAAGAAAAATATAAAAAATATCACAGCTGCGAGATCTCTTCAATACCACCAAAATAACCAAGTGAGAATGTGTATTTTACTCTGTGTTCTAAAGTTGGAAGTAACGTATAACCTACTTCAGTTTGCTTCAGCAAACAAGTGAATAGCATAAGGATCTCTCGTTATACCATAAAGTTACATTTATCTACTTGTATACCCCCCCCCCTGACATTGCTGAAGTATGCGTGACGCATAGCCTGGAAGTATAAGTTTAGCAGAGCATCAGAAAAATTAGCTGCGAAGAGACTGCATTCAATAGATGACTATTTTAAATATGTTTCTTTAGTCAAGCCATTCGCAGACGGATAGCTTGTTTAGGTGCAATGCAATGGTAGAACCTAAGTCTAGGCAAGTGGTTAATTATTAAACATTAATAATCGAGATCGCCAGTTTGGTCCCAAGGTCCCTGATAGCTTAGCAATTCTGGACGGAAAGTCTCTTAACTGGGGAGTGCGGAAGATTCTGCCATGATGCGGGGAATTCTAGGGAGTGTTGCAGTTTTCTGCCACTCACTCATTACATTTAACAATTCTCCACCTCAGCAATTTTAAAGACTGGCCACACAAGTTCGTCCTTCTAGGACAAGTGTGTCAACGGGCGATCTGGTTGCTATTTCTGTTTAATTTTCATTCTTTTATTCGACAAAGAGTTCTGCCTGTTTAAATGAATAATGTATCATTGAGTCACGGGTTTCTAGAAAAATTCCTGACATCCCATATTAAATTTACCTTCTCTGGCCATCATAAATTCTTCCGACGCATTAAAACTGAACGCTGTCATGGACTAAGATTAGGTGCCGGACTAAATAATACGAAACAAATCATCAGAAAACTGGCCGTACTTGTAGTATATCAATGGCACCTAACGCAGAAGTCCTACTAAAGTAGGACTTATGGTCTCTAGTAATAGTTATTTGAGACCCGGAAACTTTGCGGATTCATTCTGCAACAAGCTAGACTGCACAATACAGTATTCATTTGAGCATCCGTTAGTATTCATTGAACAAGATGGAAACTATCCAATCAAACTGTACTATATAAATGGCGTGAGGTAATTAATAAATCTTAATATAATTAATAAGCATCTCGGTATTCAATTTAAGCTCCCCAGGATCAATAGTCACGTAAATAGTTATTGAATAATCTTTATGTCAATAAACCTCATCTAATACTATTGAGCTCTACATAATCACGACTCATTATTGAGCTACACCCCTCTCATCCACGTAACAATAATAGCCTAAAAGACCATTCGTAACAATGTGACACATTCGTTTAGCAGGCGAACGACGTTCACCAAGACTTTGCAGATTTTCAAACAAGCGTTAACGCTGGACCACGCCTCGCTGACTTACGCAGCCATACTGAGGAAAAGCGTTTTGTTGAATCAAACGGATTTTGTTTTGCGCAACCTAATTAACTGTTCGTATAGGGGGTAACGCGATATGTTGTTGTTCGAACCAAATTATTTTGTTGTTCCTGCCTCGTCGCGCCAAACAAGTGAATGCTTGGTGCAATTGAAGATCCGTTCGGCTCTGCAAGCATTAAACAGCTTCAGGTAATATAAAGTAAGATTGCGGACCCGCCCGAGATTCGAACCTCGATCATCTGACGCCGAGCGCTATGCCTTGACAATATCAGTTAAAGCGAACACAGGTAAATTTAGAAAGTATAGATACATACATTTCAAATACCAGGCAACGTGCGCAGGTAAATACTTGTTTTACAGCGTTGCTTTTAAGTTTCCTGCTGAAGTTTCCTACCGAAACCTTTGTGTTGGGACAAAAGAAAATAAACTGCCGACAAAAAATATTTAGCCGAATTTACTTTATATATATATATTTAAATTTTTATATATTTAAATATTTTTTGTCCGCAGTTTATTTTCTTTTGTCCCAACACAAAGGTTTCGGTTTATCGAAGCGTGTATTTTGCTAGACGAACAACATTAATTTTTGTATCTTTTCAAGTATTGTACACTCAACACAATATTTTGTTGGGGTGACCAACATATTTTGGCCATACAAAAACAAATGTTTTGTTTGCCGTAACAAACTTTACTCTCATTGTATGTTTTGTTACCCTTCCCGTGAAAATAATTATAATACTTTTGAGATGATGGAGCCGGAAGATGGGGCGAGACCTAAAGCCACACACATGGAAACAAATCGGACCTGAGCATAAAGCCATGAAAAAACCATGTCTTCAAAGCTGTGCGCACGGAGAATTCTGACACTCTAAACTTGAGTGCACTGGAAGTATTAATATGCTTGATGCAGGTTACTGTTAAACACGACAGAGCCGTGGTTTTATTTGTTAACGGGGCGCTCTTAGCCGCGAGGCCATACCGCACCCCGGCCTCCCAGTAGGCGGGGAAGAGGGATCACGCCCTCTCATCGCAGACATGACCAGCGCTTTCTGAATTGACCAAACCCGTTTGCCCCGACCTGTACACAGGCCGCACCAGGCAGAGCCCCGATCTGATATTGCAGATCGCACAGAGCATGTCCTACCATAAGGCCTGAGATTCTAGCACTCAGATTACCAAGCGTGTGGTGTAGCCGGAGCACTACCCACGCCCCTGACGTGATCTCGGGCACGCCCCCGGAACAATCCTGTTCAACGTCCGGCTCTTTTAGCAAGAGGGGGAATCTCTCCGAGCCTTCTCCAGCATGCGGAGTCAACCACTGCCAGCACGAGTCCAACCTCGTCTGATCCGAATTCCAGGGAGTACCCCTGGATGGGCCAAGCGGATCATCCCGTGCTCCCTCTTAATTTCCATGGCACGTATGGGTTTTCCTGTGTCCGACTGCGTCGCCTAACCTTGATACAAAGGATATCTTGAATAATTCCTTTTTAGACCATAGGTCGTATGTATGCTTTCTCATTTAACTTGATTAACCTGCAGTCGAAGATTGCCGGTCAAATTTAGATGCATGGCGCTTATTGACAAATTCCACTGTAAAGATTAAGAAGGCGAATTAAAAATAGTAATTTAAGGAAAATAGTAAAATAACATTTGCAAATTATTTGGTTACTATTTGCCTCAAAAATTTGTATGCTGAGAGGCTAAACATGGAGGACAAGAACGAGAAAACATTCAAAACGCGGCAGGAAATCAACTGTTAGTAAGGTAGGTTTTATGAGAAATCTGTCAAATTCGAATCGGTATACACACGTGCATTTCTCTTCCGTATACTTGTTTGTTCTGTGATCTGGTCACGGAACCACCCGTTGTCTCTCGAGGACAGCGCCAAAGCTTCCGGTCGGTCAGGACCTGCAATCCTTCCCACGGGCAGTGAATCCCGGCTCGCGGATTGGACAGTACGCCATCCGGAGCCCGACCCGTGCGGTTGATGGCTAAGGGGAACTTCAAAGAGGAAGAATCACGTCAGTCTGTAGCCCTCCTATGGTTCCGTGGCGCAAGCGGGTTTGGGCAGGGCCCGCACACGTGAAACTCAAACACTCTTCAAGCGACGGATTCCGTCGAGAACGTGTCATCTTTCCCCAGCGGTAAAGTGTCATTTTTACGCGCGGAGAAGAAGGACCCCCCACCCCCCGATCTTCGATGAACTCTTTTCATCTTGCAGTGGAAATTATGACCGAAATATTCAATCAGTAAATTAATAAATTAATAACAATGTCAAATCACCGACTTCGTGACACATGCATGACTCAAGATAATCACACAAATTAATTGCTTTAAGAGTACATAGCCACGTTCTATTTTGGATATAGGCTGTTCGCAGTTAATCGGGAGTTTTTGAAAGGCCAGCTTTCAGCAAGGCTTCAGAAAAGTTGGAAGTATCCGTGAATGGACTGATAGTCTCGTAGTTTTTATTTAAGTGAACTGGTTCACGTACACTGCAACGATGACGCGACACCCTCTGCCCAACCAAAATTTTCAAAGAAAAAATAGATCTACAAAAAGATCTACTTTTCTACCAAGTTTGTATTCTTCCGCAAAGTTTATAATTAAAGTTGTCGTAGGCCTGGTTACTTTATTGCATGCGTCAACCATGTGGAAACATTAAATTGTTATAAACGTATATACGCGACTACCATACCCATTTCTGATCTGATGTACACTGAAGAGCCAAAAAAACTGGGGCGTGCGTATGCAAATAACAGAGGTATGGAACCAATCAGAGTAACGCGATACGGTCGACAGCGCCTATAGGAGACCACAAACGTCTGGCAAAGTTGCTAGATCGGTTACTGCTGCTGCAATGGCAGGTTATCAAGATTTAAGTGAGTTTGAATGTGGTGTTATAGTCGATGCACGAGAGATGGGACATAGCATCTCCGAGGTTGCGATAATATATGGATTTTCGCGTACGACCATTTCACGAGTGTACCGTGAATATCGGGAATCCGGTAAAACATCAAATCTTCAACATCGCTGTGGCAAGAAAAAGATTGTGAACGAACGGGACAAACGACGACTGACGAGAATCATTAAACGTGACAGACGTGCAACCCTTTCTCAAATTGGCGTAG
The DNA here is from genome assembly GCA_002778355.1 of Clitarchus hookeri. Classification (NCBI taxonomy): domain Eukaryota; kingdom Metazoa; phylum Arthropoda; class Insecta; order Phasmatodea; family Phasmatidae; genus Clitarchus; species Clitarchus hookeri. The sequence goes on along the minus strand of NQII01003184.1, from coordinate 196,533 downwards.
AGTTCAATGCCTCCTGCATACCTGTAGACATTAGTCGAGTCCATGCCACGTTGTCTGGCGGCACTTATGCCTGCTCGCGGGGGCCCTACAAGACATTAGGCAGGTGTACCAGTTTTTTTGGCTCTTGAGTGTACATAAAATAAAAATAAATTCTGTTTCTACAAACAGAAATACGCTCTTAATAAGAAACTGACATCAGAAACATTTTTCTACATCACTCTCAACTTTACAGGGGGCGTGTGTGTAAATGTGTTTGTTAAAATGAGTGGGTGGATAGATTTGGGCGGCTCTTAATAGCGAGTTTTTGAAAGCTGGTGAGGGTTATAGGTACGTATGGAGCATCGTCGGAATAAAACGGGCGGGGGAAACGGGAGATCGCCGAGAAAACCCGTCGACAGACGGCATCCTCCGGCACGATTCCCACATGCGAAAATCCGGGAGTTGACCCGGCCGAGTATTGAAGACAGTTCGCCTTTGTGGGAGGCGAGCAGGCTAACCGCTCAGCCACCGCAGCCCCAGTGAGTGTTGAAATAAATCCCGTTAGAAGCAGGGACTGTCTTTAAAAGTTTATTTCAAAAGGGCTCATTTAATCGCAAACTCTGGTATTGAATGTTCGTAGTATATCCATGCATAAAGGATTGTCTAGCGTATTGCCGAACGAATCTGCGAAATTTCCTGGTCTCTAGTATAATGTATTCACGGTAACTTCAAGATTTTCTGAAGCCCTGCTAAAGATCTACTTTCAGGGACCCGATTATGTATCATTCCGCAGTATGTAAACAAAACATTGCCATGTGACACCTGTCAAACGTTTTGTAAACAGTGCCATGTGGGAACTGTCAAATATTTTGTAAACA